>JAUELU010091090.1:0-13684 GCA_032357145.1 Evasterias troschelii
GAAAAAATTGAAAAGGCGACGGTCAAAATTGAAAAGGCGACGGACAAAATTGAAAAGGCGATGGACAAAATTGAAAAATTTATAAAGCGACGGAAAAAATTGAAAAGGCGACGATCAAAATTGAAAAGGCATTGGACAAAATTGAAAAATTGAAAAGGCGACGGTCAAAATTGAAAAGGCGACATACAAAATTGAAAAGGCGATGGACAAAATTGAAAAATTAAAAAGGCGACGGACAAAATTGAAAAGGCGATGGACAAAATTGAAAAATTTATAAAGCGACGGAAAAAATTGAAAAGGCGACGATCAAAATTGAAAAGGCATTGGACAAAATTGAAAAATTGAAAAGGCGACGGTCAAAATTGAAAAGGCGACATACAAAATTGAAAAGGCGATGGACAAAATTGAAAAATTAAAAAGGCGACGGACAAAATTGAAAAGGCGACGAACAAAATTGAAAAGGCGACAGACAAAATTGAAAAGGCGACGGAAAAAAGTGAAAAGGTGACGGTCAAAATTGAATAGGCGACGGACAAAATTGAAAAAGCGATGGACAAAGTTGAAAAGGCGACGAACAAAATAGAAAAATTTAAAAGGCGACGAAATAATTGAAAAATTGAAAAGGCGGCGAACAAAAATTGAAAAGCGACGGAAAGGAGTGGCACGTGGAACACCATACATAAAGTATCATCACACAGCAAAAGGACAGATATAAACTATCCATAGAGCAAGGATCAGATCAAGCACGAACACATTCAACTTGTCAATGTTAAAGAATTCGACATAATATAATCTTAACAATATAATCAAAGGTCTCCAATATCAGTAGTTTTCAATGGCTGTTCCTGGCTTAAACAAACAACTTCGTAGTTTAATCAGAAATTAAGTTAAGTCTTTAGTTTGATATGACCCTATCATTTACAAAAGACAATCAAAAACAAAGTTATTTGTTTATTTTTTTTCAAATTATTTATGGATACAAACTAAGTTTCGCCCACCCACAACTTGGAATAAAAATCGAAATTTGTGAACATTGACTTTTCTGCCGAAAATGGCACCTAACGGCCAGCGATTATCGTTAGAAACTCTATCATCATGGTACCATCTACCTCCCTGATGGTACATAGGGTAGACAGGGGAACAGTCTGATCACAGCCTGTTCACCGTTGTGCGCGTGCGTTTCATTTTATGTAAATCGCTGGCCGAAAAAAAAGTGGGCGGGGTCTAGAGCCACGTTAAACAAAATGAGCGTCGCCAATCAAGACTACATACCATACAGATAGGACCGATGTCAGCATAAATTACTGAAAGTTAAAAAATGTTTGTATTTCATTTTATTCTATTTGTTTCCTTATTCTTCAGAACACCATACATGTACTAACTAAAAAGTATAATAATAAATTTCACCAAACTTGATATTTGATTACTTGGATAAAATGTTGCACATTCATAAGAGGTTCATACATCACTTGTTTTGTATAAATTTACAATAATTATATTACAATAAGAAATTAAAGCTCCATTTATCTCCAGATCCAGGCCTAACGTGTTCAAACCCTTTCTCGATCCTCGAGTCTACTCTATCAATCATCTATAAATGATTTACATTTTTTTTCTTTTTTCTAAATGACTTTCTAAAAAGCAAAAAAAGTACCATGCCAACATCTCCATGATTAGTGGCTATTTCATCATATTCACCGTTTGAGTCAAGTTTATCGGCATCGCTATCTTCAGAATCAGACGGGTCTCTTTCACCAAGATCTTGGAAGTAGTCTTCACTTCGAGTATACCCGAGTCTTCAACCCCACACGATGCGGCATCATTAACAAGCCTTGCGATCCTATCATCACGATTGTGACAACTATTGTCTGTATTCATGATCCACAATGACAACAGACCTCACAAATACACAAATGTTTTCATGAATTGCACAAACCCGCAACAAAACTGTCAAATTTTCAGCAAGTTTAAGACTCGAACATGACACGTATTTACCTACTTGCTATTGCGTGGATGCGAAGTCAAATCGCCCCAATGTTTTGAACAATCACAACACTGTACATCGCCCCAATACCAATAGTCAATGTGTGGGGCGAATTGGATTACAACATGTACGGGGGCATTTTTTAACGACGCTATTGTCTTGAGACCAACATCAGCTAATAAGATGGCTTCATTTGCACTCATGTGATACGTGTCTAACGTATCAGATTGTTGTTTGTCTACGTCACTAGCAAAAATGCTTCTGAATGGTTAAACTGGAATCTCCCGCCAGTTGAAAACTCCTTATTTGGAAAGATGATGCGTTCAACTTTACATTGATACATCACATGCACCAGTACCGCTATGGAATGAAAAGTAACAACGCTTCAAAAAGTGACATTTTGTTGCCATTCGCGACGACAAGTTTGCTCAATTTGAGTAATAACAAGACAACAAAAATCAGGAGAAGGCCGATATTATCACTTTCGGGGACTTTTAAACAGGTTTAAACACCTACAAATGACATCATGATGACGTGATGAAAAATGTTAGATCGAAATTGACATCTACAATACAAGACAAGTCCATAACTAAAAAAGGTTTGAGGATCGGATGTGTACTTCTAGAGATTTGGTGGTAACAAGATTGCCTAATTAAATATTCATACCTCTGTCACGTGAATAATTAATAAAGAATTTCAATTTAATTATATTTCAAATTTAAGTCAGGGCCTAAGCTTTAATATGGTATATATGTTCCTTTCTGTTGACCATAAGACATTTTTTGTAGGTCGAGAATTGAACTAATTATGTATTTTGTGTTTATCCTGTTATCGCATTTGAAATAAATGCATGTTTTTAAGCGTGATCATCGCAGTGTTAAAAAAAATATATTAACCGGATCTTGTTTGAAACCGAAAGTAAAGGTCAAAGTAAGATACAATACATCACAAACACGACGACTTAATGACATGTGGTTCGGGAGATATGATTTTTTTAAAAGTTTTGAACTTCCTGTTTGGACCGAAAGTTACGGTCACAGTAAGGTCATCTTTTTGAAGAAATTGTTGCAAGTATTGTAAGCTACAAAACAACACAGACATTACAACTTTATGACATGTGGTTCAGGAGATATGATTATCACATGTATTGAGCTTACTGTTTAGACCGGAAATAAAGATCAAAGTAAGGTGATCAAAGTAAGGTAATCGTTTTGAAAAAAATGTGTTGCAAGTACAATGACATTTGCATTTGGTTTGTGAGCTTTTTGTTTGGACGCGGAAATAAAGTTCAAAGTGGGGTCAAAGTTTAAATGAAATGTCATAAGTGTTGTAAGCTACCAGACATCACAAACATTACGACTATTATGACATGGGTTCAGGAGATATGATTTTTTAAAGGAATGAGCTTTGATTTACCGTAATTTGACATTTGATGATGTCACAGTGAACAAAAATTGCATACTAACAAATTTGATAAGGTACATGGTGGTATGGAACGTATCTCTTTACAATGCCATTTAACAATAGCCCTCAACATACGTAGAAATTACATGTGTCGATCATGCGCAAAATGAATAGGCATACACTAACAAAATTGGTCCGCTATGCTAATAATTTAACAAGGTACAATTACATGGTTATTCCCTAAACTGCCAAGATTTACCTATTAATAATTAATTATAGTGGTACTTCGATTACTTTTAATGGCCTGGGGCAGATTGCACCAAGCGGTCTTAAATCGGTCTATACGCTATAGCCGGCTAACTTGCGACGCGCTTAGACAGTCTTTAATTATAGACCGATTGCAATAGCACGGTCTATAATTGGTAGCCGGTCTTAAATCTTAAGCCCGCGCAGAGCTTGCTGTAATCGGTCTTTGTTTTGGTTTTTAAAGATGGCGCTGCAACTGTTAGCAGTAGATGATTTGATGCAAAGAGCTCTACGACGAGACCGTATATTTAGAGATAGATTGCACCCATTAGAGGCATATGATGATGACACAGTGTATCATAAATATAGGTTCCCAAGAGTAAAAATATTACAACTCACAGATTTGATTACCGATGATTTAAACCAAAGCAATAAGAACAATGCTGTACCGCCAGTGTTGCAGATGTGCACAGCATTGCGTTTTTACGCAACTGGCGTCATCCATGGCGTTTCCGGTGAAATGGCAGGTATGACATTTTTTCTTAAGAACACTTTATAATTTTAAACAGGGGTTGTTCCGCATCCAACCCACATACTTTAAGTAATTCATAGAACAGTAAAAACTGAAAGATTTGACAATGAAATGTTAAACTGACGTTTATTGCTCATTCATAACATTAAAATCCAGGGCAGTTCACAATAAAATATTGCACATAAACAGTTAATCTTGAAATGCTTTATTATTCAGTGACGAATCCAGTGTGGGCAAATAAAGCATTCAGGGAACCGGGATGCATATGTTTTTGCGGCTGGAAACCATCATCCCCCCTCTCGGGAATTCCCTAAAATGCTGCATCCAAAACTGAATAGGCATAAACAATTAAATAACACAGCTCAGCCTAACAATAACATAACAACTACAGATTAACCCATGTAATTAACTTTGCACCCGTGTTTCAATGATCAGTTTGATTTTGTGGTCACAGGAATCCATGAGTCTACTGCCTGTAGAATAGTCAGATGAGTGTCAGTGGCTCTCCAAGGCAAGTTACCAGAATACGTCTCCTTCCCCCTTCAAGAAAGAGAAATACGGGCACTAAAGATAGGATTTCATGATATCGCCGGATTTCCAAACGTAATAGGCGCGGTTGATGGAACGCACGTTCGTCTACAGGGGCCAAGTCGGCCAAATCAAGAATTTTTGTACGTCAATAGAAAAGGGTATCACAGCTTGAACATTCAAGTTATTTGTGACCACCGAATGAAATTCACAAGTTGTGTAATTCGCTGGCCAGGCTCCACTCATGACTCTCGAATTTTCACAGAGAGCGCTATCAACAGGGCTTTTCAAAATGCACAAATTGATGGGTACCTCATTGCCAATAAGGGTTACGCTTTAGGCCCATTTCTCCTAACCCCATACTTCGCCCCTGGGAATGCACGAGAGAGAAGATATAATATAATTCACGCTTCAACAAGATGTATTGTAGAAAGGACAATAGGTGCGTGGAAACGCAGATTCCGGGCTATGCATGAGGAAAATCGAACGAGTCCCCAAAGAATATGTGCCGTCATAGCTGCCACACTCGTACTGCATAACATCACAAGAGAAATGGGCCTTCCTGACTTTGATGACGAAGAATATTTTGATGATGACAACGATGATCAAGGTGACATTTTCAAAGGACCTATAGCCCCAAATGGCCAGGTAGTGCGTCGGATGGTTACCCGTATTTTGTAGCTGGTGCATGGTGTTGGGTATAACATAGAAATGAAAGGTACCTGGATTTGCGGGGATGTAATATTATTCTATATTTATTAAGAAAGAAATGTTAATTGGTCAGTCCTTCTGAAGACGAAAGGAACGCACTATTCATATCTCACCCAGGTTCTCTTCGTAGTCAACACTTCCTGTATAATTATACAGATGAAAAATGTTTGACAATACTTAAACTTCTTATAACCGATAAATGTTTGTATTTAAGATATATCCAAGATAGTATTTAATATATTATTTTATAATACAATATGTATCTATTTTTAAAGTTTGAGCAAAATGGTTCTCTCAAAACTATATGCAGGCTTAAACAAAAAACGAACAGCAAATTAAACGATGTCAGTGTGCAGGGAAAAATAAAGAAAATAAATAAACAATTCAAAATGTGCAGGTATGCCCAAATCCTTGTTTTCATTTCAGGTTGTTTTGCTCATCTGGCAAATAAGCGGTAATCTTTAAAAGTCTGGTTTTCTTCGGACTTTATCACCGTTTATTACTTTTATTATAGACCTACTTGATGAAACAACACATTGACAAGTCAGTGTGAAAATACCGTAGCGTGACCGTGGTATTTGCTGTTTTTTCATCAAGCATTTAGCTGAAACTTTTACATGCGACTTCTATTGCATCTTTCTTTATAATGTGCATATTTCCCCTTTAGCTTGACGCCCCACTTGAGATAACTGGAATACTCTTCATCCCGCAGCCGTTTCCCTGAATGCTGTGTCTGACGAAGGGGTGTCCGAAAAGGCCCTGGAAGATCTTCAATTACTTCATCGTCAATATCTTCGTCGTTGTCATTATCATCGATCTCATCTGATTTAAATAGATGGAAAAATATACCCTTTGAGATCTAGATGTCATAATTAAATGTTAAGGCATAAGGAACTACTGTGCGTCAGGCAGCTGGTAATCCTATACTTTCCCAAAAGTTTTATTTTAGCTTTTAAAATCTAATTTAAACACATGCCAGCATTTTTTCTGCTCATTTTAATTATTTAAAAGAAAAAATAAGGAATCAAAAAACAACTGTATTGATAAGAAAGCATATGCATTTATGGAATCTAACGTTTCCTATGGTGGACATTTATGTTGCTACACGATTTTGTTTTAATCTTAACTATAAGCCAGTGTACACTAGTCACAGTTTCAATCAATTTTAGCTTGACATCATAAGTATTTCTGGTAAAATACCCAGAAATATTTCTTTCTCTTTAAGCTGGCTCACCGTCACCCGCGGGTGCACGAGTGCGTTTTGCTAGTGAGGTTACCACCCCAGAGCAAATACCAATGAAAATCTGTCCATCGACTCCTCCAAAAATATCCGATATAAGTTGTGAAATCTCAGGCATCACAAATGGCGGTCCACCTCCTGTAGTGGGATGCTTCATCTAGAACACAAAAAATACTTTCAATGGAAATGTGTTCTTATAAATGTGAAGAATTATCTGGTTTTGTAAATATTACTTACATGGGGGGAATTCTTTTTATTGAATTACTGTAACGGGAGGTCACCACACCGTATGTCAAGTGGCGCAGGTTGCAGTTCACACAATGTCAGAGGGCGGGCCGTCAGTCTCCTTCTCTCTTTAGTTGTACGTACTTGGTGCAAGTGGGACCACCAGTAAATGGGATCGGGAGGGTGGGGGGGGGGGGGGGGGGGGTTGATGGAGTTGATCATTTATTATGGTAAAGGAGACAGGACGATTGGTTAGAAAAGGGGGAGGAATGGGGCGACGATTGATTTATACTTGTGTCGAGGATGAAGGCTAAGATCGAACACTATAATTACGACACATTAACTAATAAACTGCAAAGAAACATTCACAATAAAGCAGATGGGTTTACTTTCAATTCAACCAAATGGTGCAAGTCATCATTTTATTATTCCTATCTCATTAAACTTCCATTATTACTGCGTTCTACTCGAGCTCTATTAATATCGTGATTGTAGTTCCTCTATTACATTACAAGGTCAAAGTGCACAATCCTCATCAAAATGTAATACAATTAACGAATTTTCTGTGTGTGTGTGTGTGTGTGTGTGAGTAGGTAACCACATTCAAACCGGGGACCTATAACAAAAGAGGACAATAGGTCCACGGTTGCTATCACAAAGGAAAGCAATGTGGTGCACGGTTCTATCACAAAGAGTTGAACAAAGGAGGGTCCACGATTGCAGGCTGTTACACACTTGGGTGTGTGTGTAGGATGTGCAATGTATCTTAGCATTTCACTTAAAGGGGCAACACAAGAATTGTACATTTACTCACTCTTTTTCCAAACTATTTAGGACTAGCGTTGATTATAATGGTCACATTGTGAGACATTCGAGAAAATCTTAACATCATCGTTGATAATCTTTGTATGGTCACCCTTCTTTAATTCAATTCAATTCAATTTAATTCAATGTTATTGTCCATAAAATGGAAATTTGCCTTGTTGAGCATGCTCATAGCAATACAAAATATAAAACAATTACAGATTAACAATTATGCTTAAGAATTCCTGTCATTTGTGTTTGGGTGTGCGTGGGTATTTCCCTGGACATTTCTTGTAGGGTAGCATGTTATTATTATTTTCTTATGTTGTTACCTTTATTGCACAACCATCAAAATACAACGTAGTGCAAAGGGAAACGCCGAACAGGCACGGAAGCCCACTAAATGGGGACCCTTTGATCACATAAAACAAAAATATAAGTAGAAAACATTGAATAAAATGTACATTAACAAAGTTTAAAAAGCACAAAATAAATAGACAATCAATTGTCACGTATTGCACATGGTAAAGATGGTAAAGATTTTTTAAAAATTTGTTTACAGAGGCCAGATTTCAATTGAGAAACAGCTTGCAAAGTTCTGACATCAGAGGGAATGTTCCCATTGTTTGAGTACTCACGTACTCATTTTTACCCGTTAATGTCCTCTCCCACTCAAACCAATCTAGATCGATAAAGACAAATCATTTTATTTCACTATACTACTTCCGGACAAGTGGTGTCGCCCTTCATAGTCGGGCGCCATTTCTTATTCAGTTTGAAACAGCATCGAGGTCAAGCACATTCTTCGTATTGGATATCTTCGCCCATTTCAGGTAAAACGAAACCTTATAATTATTCTCCTTCTCATTGACAGTAAAGTTCGTATAATATGCCACCATAATATGTATCACCAAACTATTTTGCTGGAGTTTCAGCACATTTTGTGAGCTTTGGAGTAGGTTATACCCTTCTAGTACAGAAATGGTCGCCATTGCAAGCCCGCTAATGCCAAATGGGGATAGAAAAACTGTACAATAGGTCCTAGTTCTCTTCCAATTATTTGGTGCTCGATATGTGTGGCATATGGGTTGTGTACACCCCCCCCCCCTTTTTTTTTTACCGTGTGTTCATTGTGTTCTGGGAATCTCAGGAATTATTTTAATTAGAGGATTAGGGAGTTTGCTTAGACTGCACAAGAGGGACAAATCTGGTGTGTTAAGTATATGGGTGATTGGGGGTGGGGTGGGACCAATCTCTGCCACAGATAAGGCGTCTGGGCATAGTAAAGTTCAACAAGATGCTAAGTTCCCATTGGTTAACAACCCTCTTCATATTGACCAGGTATTGTAATAAGCACACCGTAAGATGCTACGGAATTATGGACTCGTCCCTCTGTAGGCCTAACTACGCGCCGCACAGGGAACTGCGATCCGAGTTCTTACTTGGTGGAGTGGTTCCCAAGTTTACATTCAGTTTTTGTCGATCCTCTCATTTTCCAACGAAAACTCCTTATCGAAATTTGAAAAAAAAATATATGAGTAAAATTGTCTAACAAAAGGGTGTAAAGGGGCCTTTGCCAGTGGTTGATACCATTATTAAGCGCTCCTTTTGTCAAAATCCCCCTAATAAGTGAAGCGCAAGGACTTTAGGATGGGAATTTTTTTGTATGTCTGACTGGTAAAAATAAGAAATCCTGCCTGCCCTTTGATCTTCTTCTCTAGCGGACACTGTTCACAGTTCCTTGAAATATTTTACACTAGGGATTACCAAAAGGTTGAAGTGCCACCATTTCAAAAACCTTGTATTATGGGAGCTTGGTGACTCACTCCTGAAACATGGTTAGGCCTACTCAGTGTGAATAAATTAAACTTGTGCACATCAATTAATTTATATTTTTATTTTTATTAGAAAACTTTTTAAAAATACGCTTGTTATTGTTATATTTATTACAATTGCTTGTTTGACCTCGCCTATAAAAATAAAACGATCTACAGAGCAATAACGAGGCAGGAGATCGTACAAAGAATTATTACAACAAATCAAGAAAAATTAAACAACCAAATGTATAAAATAAACATCTTATTGTTTACAACGATTTCATGACGGCATTATCCCAATTAACTTTATAAAATTTATTTCAAATGGGCTACTTCTTCATTTTTAAAACAAACAAAACAGCTTATTTTACTTTGAGTTATTACTCGGAGAAAAGAAATAAAATTATGCACATAAATAAAATTCAAAATAAATTTATCATAAAAAAGGAAGAAAATGTATACTTAGTTATTATTATTTGACCTGGACTAGACACAAAACAAAACTTTCTACAGAGCATTAATGAGGCAGAAGATCGTACAAAGAAGTTTTGTAATGGTAGAAGAAACATACACAGTCAAATGTTTACAACGATTTAATGACAGCATCATTTCAACTAGTTTTTATAACCCAATCTAAAATGTTCTACTTCTTCGTAATTACAAACAAAGGAGATTTTTATGCCAACAAATCACAAGTTGAAAATCCCCTTTCTAACTTTACTCGAAAAATATATCTACTTTGTTCTTTTGTAATCACCTGTCCTTACACAACATGCTGAAATAAATAACTGCAATCACTTGCACCAGTTTTTATGTCATGAGTTTTGTCTGCACCTGCTTGTTAGCACCTCAACCAATGTGCGAGTAAACTCCGGAGGAGGTTTCTGCACAGTATAGGAAGATTATGACGATTGTGTTTACTGTTACAATATGGAATCCTTAGCCGATCAACTGATTTCCTCTATTTCTTTGATAATAATTGAGTCATGACAAACTGAAAAACACCCACCAAAAAGCACAGAATTGGTAGAGCTGACAAATTAGTCGCTGACAGTGTTCATGTTTTTGTGTTGAACCATGAAATAATAAACCTGTGGAAACTTGAGCTTAAGCCGCTGTGTTAGTCAGGAGACAATAGTTTAAAAAACGCTCCCATTGTTCAGCATGTAAACACATTGTCCTTAATTTTTGTTGTAATTACACAATTGAAATCAGCTTTTGCTTTTTTTAGATTTTCAGATAGAGTTTTTCTGTACATGACTTCGTTTCAGAAGGAAAAATTTCACACACAAAATGCTTTTAGTCTGATGTTCATAACACCTTTATGTGTGGTTAGCAATTATTAATTTTTTTTTGCAAAACAAAGTTGCAAGTTTTTTTTATTTTTCTGGAGAGTTTAATAGATGGTTTTACTTTTAGCCACATCTTTTAAATAATAAATAGTTTAACTGTATTGTCATAATTGTGAGTGTGGTAGTGGAATAGGAAGCTAGCCATCAGAAACGTACCATAAAACTACATCATAAAGTGGACATCTTAATTTTTCTATAATTCAGCTCAATGTAACCATACATGAGGGATAGTCTGGTTCCTAAAAAATAATAATAATTGGAACTGCGTGCTGTCAATTACTGAGCAGGAAACATTTCCAAAATGTGTTCTTTATAGCATGAAAAAGTCTACTGGTTAAAATTTAATGGATAGTAAACATGTTTTGAAAAGTTTGACTGGTGTGTTGGCTTGGCTTATCAGATTTTGTAAATGAAGCTAGGGTTTGTCTCGAGAAGTAACTATAACTTGTAGGCTACTATAACCGTGTCTACATCTCTTTTGGGAGGAGTGTTGGCTAAGAAAAGAGCCAGTGTGGTGTATTCTGTGGCTTTTCTTGACCTACAGCAGATCATTAGGTACCTCTGAGTGTTTGCTGAAACTCTTTTCGTTGCGGTCCTCGTCACGTTTGCATGGGGGAGTCCTGCCAAGATGCACTGCGTCTTCTATCGTCTCTGGTAGAGGTTTGTTTCTAGTCTCTGGCAAGATTGGGATGAGAACGGCAGCTGAGATGCTCAGAGCTCCAAAGATTGTAAGAGGGAGGAAGGCAGCATAAGTAGCCTACAAGCACATGTTGGTTTGAAAAAGAAATGGTATGAATTTATGACAGTGACCCTCCAGTCCACTTAAGGGCAGGATATACTTTTGGTAATTTTCAAAGGCCAGTATCATCACTTGGTGTATCCTGAAATATGCATAAAATAACATGCCTTTTATAATTCGTGCTTAATTGGTCATCCAAGCTTCAAGACAAGAAAAAACATCCTTGGTGCATAGAATTGTGTGCTTTCAGATGCCTGAAAATAGCTTTCAATTTAGGGGTGAAAAATTGATTCCTTCTCTTAAACTATAATTACCTCAAGGGGAGTAATTTCTCACAATGTTTAATATTATCAACAGCTCTCCAGTGCTCTTTACCAAGAAAGTTTTTATGGTCATCAACTTGTGGAGTAATTACCCAAAATACAACCTGCCTTTAAAGGACTTACATAAACTAAGTAAATACAAAATAGCAACGTTAAAACTGGTTTAAAAAAGCTAGCAAAAAGCGTAATATCAACATAAAAAATGAACAATTTAAAAGAAAGAAAATTTCGAAGTGAAAATGAAAACAATTATGTTGATCAAAAATTAATTTCAAAAATGAAAAATGGCCATACCCTTGAAAAAATAAGTAACAAATTAAAGAGATAAAGGAAAGTCATATAATTGAAATGTATGTCACAATTATGGGTGAGCATAAATAATAATTATGACATATCTAATAAAGGATATTCTAATCCTCATGACCTTTTGAAAGTGTTTACAAAACCGAAACAGCAGCATCGCTACAAACATCCTTGAAACCTGGTCTCATGTTCAAACTTCAAATGAGTAACTTTACTTTGTGGAGCCAACCTCGAGGGAAACAAGATTAATTGTCATTCAAAAGTAGAAATTTTAAATAAAAACAATATTGACTGTACTCACCAAATATAAGATGAATGGAGCTACAATTGTCCCAATATTGGCCACAACGGCTCCGATTCCAAAACCAACATTTCTGAAAATCATAACCGAGTTTAAACACACTGATCACAAGAGGGCTCATTTAGGGTCAGAGACACCCTTTGAGAAGAAAATTAACTGGTTGATAATTTAAGTTTAACATTAAGCTTTTCGAATGGCAAAGTCATCTCTGTTTGCTTACATGTAGATGAATTGTCAAACTTTCATTAGGTTAAATATGTTTGCTTGGTGTTTTCATTGTGATGAATTGATTTGTTCAACCTTTCCTCATCACTGTCTATTAATTTTTTTTGTATTCTCTGTGCACACTATCTTTGTTCATGACTACGTTGTCTTGCACAATTGTCCTATTTGTTTATATTTGTTATTAATGAATGCTTGTAATTGCTGGGCACCTTCGAAAAACAGTGTTTCACTGAAAGGTTTCCCAAGGTTGAACACGAAATTAATAAAATAAATAAATAAACATGCATGACTCATGAGGGAAACATTTACCCCAACATGACTGAAACATTTGTGGTATCAGTCTTGAGTTTTTACTGCCTCAATATTTCAACCACCTTCCGGGTTCATATTGAGCTTTAAACCAACCACTCTTGCTAAACATCAAAGCGTGGGTATACAAAATTGAGCTGTTCTGCACTCAAGTATCCTTGATTTTTTTATTTTCAAGCCCTTATATTTCATTTTAATGCATTGTCACTTAGATTTTTTTTATCAGACATGAGTTTTTTTCTTTTTAGGGGTAAAAATTCTCCAGTAATTGGGAAATACCTTACCTGACTGGTGTTGGGAAGATTTCAGAGCAAAATATTAAATTGATAGAGAAGGCACAAGTTATGCATAGTTTAGCAATGATTGCCATGACGACAACAGGAACCGTCAAATCTGCTCCATCCACTGAAATAAGAACATAGTAACATAACATTGTAGCTGTTTCAAGTATAATAATGTAGTAGGAGGTAAGAGAAATATAGAGTGACACATTGGCAATGATAAGCAATGTCCGAGTAAATGGCTTCGTCTCAGTGCGTATGGCTGGACTGCAGAAGAGTCCCAGGGGTCGACTTCACAAAACTCTTCCTAACTTAGGACTAGTCCTAGGCAATGCTAAGAGATAGGACTAGTCTTAAGTT
>JAUELU010091153.1:1233-13665 GCA_032357145.1 Evasterias troschelii
AGTATATTTCGCAATGACAGAAATTTGAGATTAACGATGGTTGTTGCTTAAAGGTGAAGCATACCTTTGGTTTTTTGAAAGTGTTCGATTGTTTTAATCCTGTAAATGTAGATTTATATAATTATACAATACAAATAATCTGTGAAAATTTCATTTCAAAAGGTGGTCACGTTTTTGAGGCATCGCCGAAAATCCGGGGCGAATTGGAATAATCCCTAATAATAGGACAATCTGAGAAGCGTTTCTGACAGTAACATTTCTCAGATTCAAATTTTGGGGCATAGAAATATTATTTAAAATTTTTATTACCACATTACTTCGAAGTGAACATTTTTCTCAAACTGCTTTATAATATCGAAAGCTGGTGTAGGCTTCTAACCAATAAATGTTGTTGTCATTAATTAAGGAGTGGTTACTAAACGTATAAACCGTCCCGTTTACGCATCGAGGAAACAATTTAAAGTCTTTTTTATCGCCAAATTTGGAGCGTCGCAAAAAATAACAACAAACAAAACGAGAATATTCATGTCTGAATGACCTCAACCCACAATGCCTGTTATGAAACAAAAATGAAATGAAAACACAACAAGTGTTTTTTGTACATCTTCCCCGATGTGTGACGACACTGAACCATTTTTGAATTAATGTCGATATATGTGTATTAGCATAGTACTCGTCTTCACAGCACAACTGTCATTAAGACAAATTTTACATTCGATTTTTACTGACGGCTTGTGAAGATTATGACAGCATGTACAAGTTATTTCTAGAGAAATTGTGATATTAAAAGTAATAATAAAAACTAAACATACAAGTATCCCCGCAAAAGAAGAACTCCAATACGCTTAAGATGGCTTGCCAATTAGGATAATACGTTTCATTGTTTCTGAGTTACCAGTTCTTAAGAAAATTTTGTCTAAAGTTTTGAAACTTATGACACCGCAAGTTAAGATTTACGCAGATTTACGCATAGCCTACACTTAAGCAAAAAACTAAACAATTTGCATTAGGTCTTTGTTGTTCAAAGTCTGCTTTTAAACGACATGTTCCGCCGTAACTCAAGAACGTGAGAGGGCCAAGCCTGCAATAATATCCTCCACTGGATTTCAATTCATGGGAATCAATCCACTACATACACTAGACTTGGACAAGTCATTAAATGTTGGTCAAGGCGATAGCGTAACCGGCTCTCTGACTCTCGCGATATTGATATTCTCGCGGGACCAGTTCTCGCAACTACGGCCACATGATTAAACGGGGTTATAGTCAAGAGCCAGATATCTCACGAGAGGAGTATAGACGCGTGAGAACCGCTACCGCGTCCAACATTAAAATGACTTGTCCTCAAGTCTAATCCACTACGTAACCACATTCAAATTTTGAATTATTTTGCAAATCACTTAGAAAATGAACAACCGGCCTTCGCAGAAGAGTTTATATGACAACCCTGTAGGACAATAGATCGATAAAGCCTGTTAAAACAATGACCCCGGGGTCGATTGACTTCCTGATACAAACAAAAGTGACGACTTCCGGTATAGTGGAGCAAGGTCCTTGTTTCTGTTGGTTTAAAAGCAACGGATTGAAAACTGCAGTTCACATCCAGATGAAGCGATAACGCCTGTGGTTGTGCAAAGCATAAAACAAAGAGTTTTTTTCCAGTATTGAAACAGGTACCTCTCGGTTAATAATTTGCGTGAAACATAATTCCACTTTACACAGAGATGATTGAAAGCATGGCTTTCTTTGAGGTGACGTTACCACTGCTTCTCCTAGTCTCTCTTCGGGACGTTATCCTTGTGCAATCGGCCGCGGTCCAGCCTTTACAAACCGGTATGGTAAGTCTACCACCACCATGGTCTTAATGTCGTATAATCTAGTGAGATAAAGCAGCAACCTAAGTCAAGCATTCTCCTGAAGACTATCGGAGCATACGGTTCGAAACGTCGATTTTCAAAACCACTGGTACTTCGTACCACCGCAACTCACAAACAGGGTTTCATAGTAAATGATGGTGTATCTGCAAACCTAACTAGATTGTATTCCCACCATGCATAAATTCAAATTTTACTTCCATCATCTTACTTAATCAATAAAGTTAAACACCCCTATGCTGAGTGCAAGGATAACAGATAACTCCACAGGAGACCACATTATTAATACGTTGTACAGCATGTAGTTACGATGATCCTCACTGTACTGCCCGCCATCATAAAGAAAGTTTGGTGTGGGATGGTGACCATCTGAACTAAATGTATATAAATTGACGAAAGATGAACACAACATGAAGTGGAAAAAGCACCCGTCTATGATATGTATGGGTTTCGAGGCATTGCATGGCGAGGTATTCATTGTTCAATTTGCGGTAACACCATGTGTGGACATAACTCGCTGTGTAGATTGTTCCTTGAGATTGAGAACTAATTTACCCATTTATAAGGATCTTAACGAAATGGGACCCGAACTGGGAGAGCGTGAACAAGTATGACACTGTGCTAAAGCTTGTTACTGAAAGACAATACAAATTGGCACCATGGGTGTTATGGCAGAAACTTGTTTTATTTCAGTGTTATTTTAACACCCAATAGGCATGTGTAAATTTTGACTCTCTTTTTGGTAACTGAATATGTGACAACACCAGATGTGTCAATTTTCACACCCCCGTGTTTGCAGTGTAGAATGATGAGGCCTCAAAAGAAGGCTTCATCTCATATGACTGTCAAACAACGAAGACGAATTTACAAAAAATGTGTAACAATAGTTCATGTTTTTGTTGTTTGCATTATTATATATGTGGAGTTGTTGCACGCATATGAATGGATGAAAATATTGTTTCGAGATGTGTGGAATGTTACCAGAAATCGTCGTCGGTATTCGTCAAAGTGTTGCTCTCCTGAAGATAGACGGATATTTGGGTGAAGTGTTTTGCTCAGTTTCACTTTAAAATATGGGATACATATTTGGTATTAATCAGACTAGGAGGAACAAAGCAAAAGCTAATTTTGAAAACGTGAGCAGAAAACCAATCAATAACTGTAGTTCTTTCCTGTGTTGTTTCGTGTAAACATTTTTGACACTTTCGTGTCAAAGTCATTTCCTTTTGCTTTCTCAAGAATTAGAGCATCGAAAAGTGCAAGCGGGGTGATTATTTTGAACTGAAAGACTGCTGTACGTTCGTTTGAGGAAAAAACATGTCGACGGGATTTGAAGAGGATTTCCTTGTGCATGTTTCCGCCATCGGTTATTGCCTTTGTGTACTATAATGCATGGCCGTGATTCAACCTTGCTATCTGATAGTAGGCCTATTGGCAGGACCTTTGCGTTGTGCAATATCATTCTCTTAAAAGTTAAAGCAATGAATAACTCATATCATATAAAAACTTAGTGGGCTTTTCTATTAATATTATTATTAGGGCCCTAATAATTATTTACTGAATAGACCACGACAAAATAATATAAAAT
Source organism: Evasterias troschelii (assembly GCA_032357145.1). NCBI lineage: Eukaryota > Metazoa > Echinodermata > Asteroidea > Forcipulatida > Asteriidae > Evasterias > Evasterias troschelii. Next base: position 4,696 of record JAUELU010091153.1, read on the forward strand.
ACAGCGAACAATAGTAGGCCTACCAGCGAGGCACAACATTGTACAAGAAACATATCACAACGAAATAGTACATGAACATTAAAGACAGACTAAAAGTAAAACAAGTCAGTATTGGATATATGAAGAAGAATAAATACTTAAATTATGTTTATTAAAGAAATGACTGGTTATTATTTTGCAGTTGACAACCCGTAAGAAATTAGCAGCTGGAAATTAGAAAATAAATCTCCGCTAAGGAGAAGTGTTGGTTAGAAATGAGGATGTACGTCTCGACGTTTCCAACAGTGTACTCTGGTGGTCTTCAGGAGAACGCTGGGCTGGGGCTAATACCAACGCTTTACTTGGGGAATAAGGATCCATTATTGTGTATATTTTTTGGATGTTTTTTTAAAGAAAAAGAACTTTGCATAGTATGCAATTTTTTCTTGAATGGATCTGCGTGAATCAGGGAATTTGAATCCACTTGTGTTGAAAGTGGACCCTGCAATAGTCACGTGTTGAACAAGGCTACCCCAACCCCACATTTTGAAGGAGTGGCATTGAACTCACCTTGTTCATGACAACTCACATCCTATCACTCGTATTTCCATATATGTTCAATGACATTTGGAAGGAAGTATGTGGTCGATAGAACAATGACAACAATGGTATACGGAGCGCTGTTCATGGTCGATGAGTGTACCATGAGTATAGACCGTGTTACCTGTGTGACATCACATGTTTGAAAAAAAGAACGACAGAAACGGACTTCCCGCAGGCACGATTTGTACCCACCTCAATGAAAAATACTTAAAATCATACATTTTATGGAGATAAACAGTTCAATCTTCAAACTCATCGTCACGACTGCAGTTCGTGACGTCACGTAGGAGAGAATGTCACGTGAAAAACAAAATCATCCCTGAACTCCTCCAGGCCCGTCTTATCAACTTTTTAACACGACGCCGCTGTCTGAATCAACGGAAACCAATAAAAGTGGTTGCCATTGTTAGAAGACGGTGGCTGTCTGTTCCAAAACCACCCGACTGAACTTTAGGACCAAAGTTTACCTTCCTGCTCGCGGGACTCGTCCTTGACCTATCTTGGAGGAACCAGTCATTGCTATTGTCGAGTCCGGAGGGTGAACAGGGGGTTAAGATTGACACTTATAGCACGAAGAACTCGTGCTTCTCACGTAAACCATTACAAGAAAGAACCAACGGTAAAACAATGGAGCTTTTTCGTGAAGACAGGTTGGAGCGAAACGTCGCGATATTCGCGCTAGTGGTTTAACCGACTTTATCATCCTCATAAGCTGTTCTTAACGTTTGCTTTCGGTCAACCGTAGGAAACAAATTTGAAAGTCAACAGCTTTTCTCCATGATCCTTACCATATCCCACCGACTCTTTCTGAAACAGTCCTGTATAACTATTACTATTAACATGTATTTATTTTCAAATTTCAGTTGTCATAGTACATGATAAGAACTACATGAAAGCCTGTTTCACATTCATGACTTATTGCCATTTATATTACATTTTGATTATTTTGATTTCACTCGGCTTAAAAATAACGTTTATTATGACTGACTGTCTCGTGTATTTCCTGATTGGGAAGTATAATGCATTCATTTCAACTTGCTCAGTAATAACACGACTCTATATAAAAACTGCATCGCACATACTTATAATTTTAAAAGTTAGACATTTTGGATTGAGAACCTGCTGGCCTCTGTAAAGAAGACTGTATTTTAGGAAAAATACCCTATCGTTGATCTCTACAACGACGTCATATCGCCGCTATCTTACTAAGAGATCAAACAATGACAAAACAATGAAGATCATACATCAATGTACGCGCGGCGCAGTCGATTGGCCAATGAGCAACCTTCTTTTGACCTCTAGCCGAGGGCGCCCAACTAAAATGGTGTCATTTGCATAGACAACTTTGCAAATATTGTTTACGCGCACGTTGGCCGTGGAGTGAGGTGCATGCTTGGCTCGATTTCACAAAGAGTTAAGATTGATCGTAACTGCAAATCCATCGCAGTTGTTTAGCAAAGAGTGATGTCACAATACAAATCACTATGGTAATACTGATAACTCATCTTAAGATGAATCTTAGTGCTTTGTGAAATCGACCCCAGTGCAGTGTCATGTAGGAGATTTTTTTTCCCCCGGTGGGGAATAAACACAGTACAAAAAGCGAACGTTTTTAAAATAATCAATACAATTCTCTAAAGGTTGTTGTTTTCTCCACTTCCTCAGAGTTTCCTTGAGAACTATGGTTACATGGCTCCAACAGATCCAAACGCCGCCAAGCTCATCTCAGAGATAGAACTTCGCCAGGCCATCATGAAAATGCAGCATTTTTTTCACATTCCCTTGACGGGCGAGATGGACGAGGAGACGGTCGAGATGATGCAGAAGCCACGGTGCGGGTTGCCGGACCTTCCGCAAGACCGAGACACCCGCTACAGGTGGAACGGACGGAGGAAACGGTACTCCACCCAGGGTACACAACCGTGGAGAAAATTTGAATTGACATACTCGTAAGTGAGGCTTTTTTTAACGACGGAAAGCATACTAACCAGGCAGAACATTGCCAAAGATTTGCTGTAAATCGACGATTTGGTTTTTGAGCTAGGAACGCTTTGTCTCTTTGTCTTTAATTCATAATTCCATCAAAACCAACAACGGTACAATACTTTTTCCTCGTTCCCTGATTTCATAACAAATTTAATAAAAACCTATTGCCCCCCCCCCCCCGCTAAGGCCCCATCTCTGGTCTAATATATGGGGCTTATTATCCCCCAGTGTGAGTCCCCCCATACGGTCAATTGGGCTGATTTGAAGGAAGTTGATACACTCACTGTTTGGTGGACAGAATGTCCGTGGGGGGGGGGGGGGGGGGGGTGCAGAATCTTGCCAAACTGGCACCGGGGTCCATTTGCAATTGATGAAAGCACCGTGTGCAAAATGTACACTCCATAAAATTGATACGGAGTCCAAGCACAAGCCGGAATTTGGAAATGGGAATTCGTATTATAGACAACGATAACAATAACGACAATCAACGGATTCCGACGGTTATCTGGTGTAAACTAGTACTGTTTGAATTGACTTTTTTACAATTACCAAGACGTTTTTATCTTCACACTTTCTGTAGCTTTGATACTTACACGCAAGATTTACAGCAGGATCAAGTTCGTGACGCCATCCAGAGGGCGTTTAAAGTGTGGAGTGACGTCACACCCCTGACGTTCCGTGAAATTACAGGCGGGGAGCCAGACATCCATCTCGACTTCCGAAAGCGTTCCCATGGTGACGACTACGCCTTCGATGGGCCCGGTGGCACTCTTGCGCATGCGTTCTTCCCCGGGTCTGGCATCGGCGGTGACGCCCACTTCGACGACGATGAGACGTTTACCTACGAAATGTACTCAGGTTGGTATAGTATATCGATCCATTATAGTTAAAACAGCAATATCCAAATAAATGAATCGGCACCTGATCAATCAATCAATTGAATTGACTAAAATTGTTTTCTGTCAATTTCATTACTTTCAGGTACGAATCTCTTTATCGTCGCCGCCCACGAGCTTGGCCACTCCCTCGGACTCGGACATTCTAACGTTGAGGGCGCTCTTATGGCACCCTATTATCAAGGCTATATTCCCGACTTCAGGCTCTCTTATGATGACGTATCGGGAGTCCAAAGCTTATACGGTAAGTAGCTATTTTTTTCTTAAGGGATAATATTGTGATCAGTTAGTTACCAACTCATGCAATATAGAAAACCTTTAAAAGAATGCTATGGTCAGTTAATGTTAGGTTTACTGAGTGTTAAATAATGCTGTATTCAGATCTGTTAACAATGGTTGGTCCAAAGACGCTATAGGTATGTCATCCTCAAACAAGAAGCCACTGCTAGCTAAGTTTGCCAGTAAGACGTTTCGAGAAGTTAAGGTGTCTCAAAGAGTCCATTGTTCAAAAATTAGGCTTAGGAAAACATGTACAAATCAGCTACTTTTCATTTACACTCTAAAGCAGTGATTAATTTTCAGTCGATAATTTTTATCAACCAGGCCGAAACCCAAACCCACGTCCACGTCCACCCCCTCCACGTAGACCGACGACCCTACCACCGAAGCAACCCGAGACAGCAGAGCCTGAACCCTCCCCAACATGCACTGGGGGATTTGGGGCGGTAGCTGACATCAGGGGAGAAATCTTCATTTTTAAGGTAAATTCCACTACTCAAAAATTCCCATTTTGCTGAGTTGGTTGTTAATAAAGTTTTTATATCGGTTCAAAAGGTAAACTTGATTTGATAAAACTGTTTGCATCAGCAGCACAAAGCTCGTGATTGTTTGTTTGTTGGGTTGTTTGTTTGTTTGTTGGGTTGCTGGTGTGTTGGTGTGTTTGTTTGTTTTGTTTTTTGTTTGGTGTTTTTTTTTCTTTCTTTCTCCACAGCCTCTCTCGATCTGGGATCGTACATTTAAAATTCATACAAGCCAGCAAAGGGAGGGGGGGAATATATCAGGCAACTTTTACTGTGGCTCTCATGTTAATAAAACATAAAACATGGACGACTTTAGCCTAGCCTACATTACGCCTTTTCGCAGGAGAAATGATTGAATCAAGTCTAGCGAACGTCCTTTAGAAACAATACGATGTTTTCCAGCCCTTTGTATATTCGAGTTGACGACCTCCCAAAATAATATGGTCATTTTTTTTTTCGAAAAAGGGAGAGGACATGTGGCGACTCTCTGGAGACGGAACTCTACTTTCTGGGTACCCGATGCCAACCAACAATTTCTGGACGCAAGCGCCCTCCTCGCCTGATGCCGTGTTTGAGAAAATCGATGGGACGATCACGTTTGTGAGAGGTAATACGCTTTGCTCTTCATTGAACCACGTGTTCATTTTCAAACTGGAGGATTTTAAGCTTTGCTTAAACATGTTTACTCGTGAAGACCACCGGACCATACTGATCGAAATGTCAAGTTTTTGAAGCACCAAAGCTTTAATGAGAATATATAAATACAATAGTTCCACAAGAAAAAGCCCATGGAGACATAAAAAGAATCGAGATGGCAGGTTTTGTAACTGAGGAAATGTCCCCACGAAAGGCCCGTCGTTGAAACAGAATCGGAAATTAACAAAAAGTAAGCAGCCATTTAAAACAAAAAAACTAAGTTTTTGTGTTGTTGGGTGTAACAAAAAACAAGACTCGATTTAAAAAGGGCATACACAGTTCCTTTGAATTTCCTTGAACTTGAAAGTTAGTAACATCTTCAACGTATCTCTCTCGCTCGGTGAAAGTGGCTCACCAAGAGAGTGAAACTAGTTTTAAGATTGTGATGCCTTTGCTCCTCACTCAGGTTTCAAGCACTGGGAGTTCAACGGCCTGGACCTGAAGACAGGGTTCCCTCAGGATATTTCCTCCTTCACCAACAATAAAATTTCAGACGTAGATTCGGTCCTGGCCCTCAGGGGTGAAGGGTTGACTTATTTCTTCAATGGCGCCCTCTGTTGGAGGTATGATGGAAACGTTATGCAGATGGAGGATGGGTACCCTCGAAAGATATCCGACGAGTGGAAGGGAGGTCCCACAAAGGTTGATGCGGCTTTTAGATTTAATGGTAAGCATTTGAAGACTTATCAATTCAAAGCTGACGATTACCAGCGAGAAAAATCTTGACGCCTTCTGTGAATCCAAACTTTGAGGTTTAAAGTTCCTCCGTTCAAGTCGTTTTATACAAACTTGTTTCCCAGAACAAACCTTTGTTGTTGCACTCTTATTTATTTGCTCTCGCTGGCTTTATTCAATCGTAGTACATGATGTGTAAAGCCGGGGATTATGATGAAAACGACGTTCTGGCAACAGTTTTCTAAACTCTGTCCATTGTTTTCCCTCTGTCTGTCCATTGTTTTCTCTCTGTGTCAGGTGCTACGTATCTCGTCCAAGGCAACCAATACTGGAGCTACAGTGAAGGATCCATGAGGGCTGACTCCGAAGAACCTCGCTGGTTTACGGTAGACTTTCTCGGATGTTCACTGGATTCCGTTGTGAATGAAGAAGACGGGAACCAAGGACAGAACTCAAGCGCTACACGGAATCTACACAGTTACTCAATTGGGATTTTGTCGACGTTGGTGGCGCTTGTCTTGTACAGATGATCAGCAAAATGCGGTGGCGGATTTAGTGTAGTGGGAAAAGCCAACGTTGGCAGTATGCATTTAAGAGGGAACTGATGAGCGATGAAACGAAGCATTGCTCCCGATTGAATTACATTTGACTGGTGAACATTGAAAAAACGTTGCACATGCTGGCATGTTGAATTGTTGTAGGCCTATTTTTTATATTTTTGTTTGGGGGATGCTTGGTGTAATCAAAATAGTTATCCTGTTTGGAAACTACACCTGTAATAAGTAGTCAAGCCTATAAAATGTTATGATACATTATTACGATGTACACGTGTCCCGAAATGCGATTTATTCTTGGATGTACATCACTGGTTTTTATACAGTAAACATATCCATACATATTACATTAGAGAGCATTGTTTTTATCTTTGCGGGCAAGGATAAAGTCTAGAACATTCCATTTAAATAAGAAGAATGATTGAAATTATTTCAACATATTTTACAAAGTACTTCGATGTCTGAGTTTAGTTTTAACTTATTTTTGCGTGATGATGTATAAATAATCTGATTCTGTAGAGTCGATAACATTTCGCGCATTGTGACCCCAGTTCCATTAATCGGCTTGGCATACGCATGGGCGCCCTCTCTTGACAAAATAGCATCTTTATCTCCGATGCAAAATTTCAACATCTATCATAATAACATCAGCAAGCCTGACAACCATTTTATAGGTTTTACAACCCGGTGTTTACTAGCATCGTCCTGAGACTCTTCTTGAAATTAATTGTTGCTAACAAAAAAGAGAATGGCGATCTTTCTCCACTTTTGTATTATTTGTTTTTTATTTGGGAGCTTTTAGCACCAAATAAAGTATACTTCTTAATTAAATTATTTATGTACATCTTCATGGTTTTTGTTTTCTAAAATCAAAGATTTTACGTGAGACAAATCCTATAAATGTACGTTTGTGTACAGAAAATGTTATTTAGGCTACATGTTGTGAAATAATTACCTCACTATCGTTAACTTTTTTTACTCAAAAGATTTGTACACATAGGCTAACTACACATTCCATTCATGACTTTGTGTGACATTAACCTATCATGGGTTATACTGAACAAGTTTATTGTTAACATCATTTTTTTCTTTCAAATTTACGGCTTAACATTTTCACTATAGGTTAAAACTTGCTATCGAATCATGAGTTACAGCAAAACATTTTTCTTACCCTTTTCTCCTCCTAATTGTGTGAAAAACATGCTCAAAATTGTACGAATCATTTTTAAAATTGATAAGTTCCAGTTATTTGTTAGCAATATAACGCACATTTTGTCATGTGTTGGGGAAAAAAGGATAACATAAAAATCTATCCCTTTCACTTTTTGGCTAGGTTTGAGGTTCAAGAGATAACAAAAATCTATCCCCTCCCCCTCTTTTCGCTCGGTTTGAGCAACAAAGGATAAACAGTACCCTCCTCTTTTTGGCTGGGTTTGAGGATCAAGGGATACAACAATCTATCCCGGGACCCTTACTTTAAAACCATGCGAGCCAGCGATTTTAAATAGTTGGCCCGTTGCAGTGAGGTGCTCACGCGGTAGGCGTTTTATGTAAAAGGTGAAATTGACACATGAGAGAGACACATTGTAAAAAATAAACAGTTACCAGGTCACCTATAACTACCCTGAGTGTATTTCTGGGTCAGGATTGTAAACAAACAGCTGTGGTTTCCATTCACAGACAGATGACAGACAGCTTGTTTTAATTGTTTATCACTCGAACCACAAATAAACTCTTCTCTTTTGATAAGCTTCCCAATAATTAAGCGTACATTGTCAATAAATGGTATGACTATTATTTGTCATCCATGGTACTATGATGCAATAACAGTTTGGAGTACAAAATGTGGCAAATTATTTTGCTAATAAAAAGGTATACATCAAAAGACTGTTAAATTGATTTTAAAAGTGCATTAGATTCTTACTTTGTTCCTACAGCAACGATTTACGGAGAAAAACAGCATGATTTTAACATTTTAAAAACAACTTCAAGAAAAGTTGCGAAAAAAAAATGTGTACTTTAAAATGAACTTGTTTCTGGTTTCTTTTCAAAGGGTGTGTACAACATTGGTTAAGACTACAAATAATGAATGTACACAGATTTGCACATAAATTACATGGTATGAAGATGATCATGGTGGAAATTTTAAACATCCCTGGAGATATTTTTGCCTGAAATGCTTAGTTTTTGAGAAATGAGTAAAACAATTAGTTTTGATCTTGCGAGACCAGCACAATGACTGAAAACAGTGAAAACATAAGTGGGTTTTCACTATAAGACTGATTGAGCTTAAATGTTCATAGGTTTATTATTTCATGTATTATGTTGGGTCACACAAAGTGTGGATACTGGTCTTCGGCAATTACCAATGTCGTACACATGCTTGAAAGGCAAAGTGTACCTTTGGTTTTTGGAACCGCTCGATTGTAGTAATTCCAGAAATCGCCGAAAATCCAGAGCGGTTATGTCGAAGCCGAAGAACAATCCCTAGTAGGAATACACAAAGAAACGTTTCTGACAGAAACGCTTCTCAGATTCAAATTTAGGGGTCATACAAACTGAAACATTTTTTACATAACCACATTTCTTCTAAGTAAAAAGTTTCTTTAAATACTTTATACTATCGAAAGTTATTGTACTTTTTAGTGTCAATAATTTTAAGAGTGATTATCAAGCGTAGACATTCCCTTAACTGTGTACACAGTAATTTTTCTTAACCCACAAACTGCCAGATGATTATTTTACATCAGTTCAAAATTCTTTCCAACGATCCATGTAGGT
>JAUELU010091196.1:0-13656 GCA_032357145.1 Evasterias troschelii
CGTCATCATGACGTAATGACAACTGTGCCGTCTTCTTATTGAGGTTCAATTATCTGATGAGTTTCAAGGTTCAATTCAGTTTCAATGTTGAGTTATGCTGTTGAGAAGAGTTGCGCAGAAGAAGAAGATGGAGAAGAAAAAAAAAAAAAACGGAACAATAACAAGAGGTGTTCGTGCTCATATTGCACGAACACCTAAAAACAGAACAATATCAAGAGGTGTTCGTGCTCATATTGCACGAACACCTAATTACTATCTGTCCGAGCGTAAAATAATGTTGCGCAGAGATGCGAACATTAACTTCCCTACCCTCATTTGCCAAATAATAATTATACAAGAATTCCACCAAATATCTTACCTGCAACCTTGAACAAGCCCTGTTTTAGTGCCTGCAGGGAGATTTGATCTTGGGGATCTGGGAACTTTATTCAAATCCCAAGAACGCGATTGATGGCTCTGAAGGTGCGATCTATGGCTCGCCAAGCTGTCGAGGGGCTAACCACAGGGCAAGTGTCCCGAACAACAATGGCAAAAGTCCCAGAGGACAAGTACCGCAATGCAAGGCACATTTGAAGTAGGGGTGGCAGTGTGTGGTTGTTGTCAGTTGGATGTTCCAGTTCAACCGATAATGCTTGGGCAAGTCCTACTATGGTTGCCGGGCAAAATCTGTATAGCGTCCAAATTTGAACGGGCGAAAACAGCTCGAGGGGGTTTTGTCTATCTTGAAAAACCTGCCTCTGTCTTTGAATTGGATAATTTCGCTGATTTTCTTCAGCGTGACGTCTCCTACGCAGTAAGGCAGCCATTTTGATCGAAAGTTTTGCTTAAGCAAAAAATGTGGTAGTTAAGGCTCCTTTTTCCTTGCTTATCCCGTTAAGCAAAAAGTCTTGCTTAACTGTTGCTATGAAATGAAAATTTGCTTAAGCGCAACCGTTAAGCAAAAAATCGGCCGTTAAGCAAAGCTATGAATTGGGCCCTGATTCCATTTTCGTATTTTCAGACTTTGTGTCCACTGCTGTCTAATGTAGTTGATATGTGTTCTCAGAACTTTGTTATCTTTTTTATAGGGCCACTCAATACCAAGTAGGCCTACATCCGAAAAACAGCCCACATGAAAAGATGCTCCAAATACTGTACCAACACAACGTTTGTTGTTTTGTAATTTGTTGTCTCTTTTGATTCTGAAAAATTCATAACATGTTCGCACAAAAGTAATCTATAGAGTTTTTATTTTCTTATTGTTGAGATGCACATTGCAATAGTATATAAATGATATCAATTAAACTTTGTTTTACAGTTTTTAATGCATTAATAATTTCAACAATACAGTAATTGGATGAAAGTTCACAACTCCATTCACAGCCACTCCATGTACAGCCACAGACCTGCTATGATCATGACAACAGTGCACAAAAGTGAATGTCCCTGTCCTCATACAAGGGGCGTACCATAAAGTGGAATGATTGGTAAATTAGTCTCATAGTTTAAAAACATTAAATATAATTTTAACAGTGTCACACACAACTGAAAAACATGTGATAAGCCCCAGTGATGACAATGGTGTCACACAAACCATGGATACTGAGCAAGGTTTGGTTCTGTTGATACCTGAACTGCATTTTAGAATGTTTTTGTTAAAGAGGCCCGACTGATAAAAAAGAGGTAAACATCAATTACTTCAGACATTTTGAATCACGAAAAAGATATAATAATAAAATAATTATTCTCAAGGTAACTGCAAATTTAAACTAGACTTAACACGTTTGTGACAACAAACGCTAGGTGTAAGGGTATTGCTGGGGTCAGTGCTGTGTCAAAACAGGAGCTATTTCATTAAGTGGAACTTTAGTGTTATTACTGTTTTGAGGTGCGTAACTAACTACACACTTTAGCAAAAGGTTTAAAAAGCACACAATCAAAAGCTTAGCATTAATTTGACTGTTAACAAGGTTTGCATAGACGGCTGTTTAAGAGACTAACAAAGCGTATTGTCATGAGCAGGTTGTGCAAACCTTGAACAGAGACTGCTCCGGAGACTATACCAGATGCATGTTTGATGGACTTTGAACCTTGTGGTTGATTCGCTCATCGTCAAACTGGTAAATGGTTTAGATGGCGTGTTTGACAGCAGGTCAATAAATAACCATAATAATAGTCAATATTTCAAATATAAAAAAACCAAAATGTAATGACGTCATCATGTTGTAACTTTAGATTTACATAGTCATTATCAGTGTCTTTCTCTATGCCAAGTTTCAACTAAGTAAAATTTTAGGTTTTTGAGATGCATGGTTTAAAAAAGTAAAACTTAAAGGCATTACCACGTGACACACGATGACGTAATCAATCTGAAATACCACACATGTTGTCTGCATAAAGTTCATTATTTATACAATTTTTTAAACGATTGTCATAAACTTCACCGCAGAAATCTAGTAAAAGTGTATTTTGGTATGTTTATAGCCTGCCGTTAGAGGGTGCTTTAAGACGTTTTGACGTCTCCCGTCAATTTTTTGTAAACCAGACCCTTGCTGGATTATAATGTCATTGAAAATAACTTGACAAAATTGGCCACTTTTAAGCTACAAGGCACTTCCGGGTTCGACCAGAAGTAGAGTTCATGTCATGTCGCGCACACTTTGAAAAATGAAGACCTATAATAACTCTATATAATCTCTTTGCTTGATTTGATTATATTTTCAAAGATTAAAATTGTTTAAAACCTTGTAATTAGACACCTGATGACGTCATCATGACGTCATAACTACTTAATGGAGGTTTGAACAAGATCTTAACATTGATTGTTAACGAGGTTTGCATGGACGACTGTTTTAGAGACTAACAAAGCATAACACCAAAATCAGGTTGACTAGACTACAAGCGTGTTTGATGGACTTTGAACCTTGCGGTTGATTCAATGCAGCAGCCGCGGTCACCAATTATTTTGTGTACTGTGTGTGTTTTCTGTAAAGTTTATTTTCCTGCGATTTGACAGAGGGTCAATTTATACCCGATTTCAACCATAAGTGAATTTCAAAAAGGTAACATCTCTGTGGAAAAGTTTGAGAAGGCTTAAGGACCTACAATCCGATACAAAAATTGTGTGTAAAAAGTAGACCCCCCTATGAATATTTCTTGGAGTATAAATTTTCAAATTGTCAACTTCCGGTTTGAACATGAAGTCGAGGACAATCGGCATAAGACTCTGTAGTATTTGCTACATTTTTCAAAACCTCTCCGATGATGTATAAATTGTTATAAAAGCTTATGTACTTCTTGAGTTATAAATTGTTGAAGTATTAAACTTTGATTTACTGTATTTCAACACCTGATGGCGTCATCATGACGTCACAACTACAAAATGGAGGTTCAATCAAGGTTTTGTATGACGACTTGGACAAAGGCAAACTTTGAACTTCCGGTCTGACTGGAAGGTCATGTGAATGTGGCGTTAACTTTTCAAATGTTGCCTGTGTTTTGATCTATCATATGCCTAAATATGAATACTGTAGCTTAAATATTTAGAGACATACAAGCATACATACAAGCATACATACAATCCTACTGATTTACAAACAAAATGGTGGCCATAGACTGTGCAAGTCTCGCTCGTAACGGAGCGAAAAAACATGTCAAGTGAATGTGACCAGACACTTCAAGTGCATTGCCCCTTTAATAGTAAACTGATTGGTGGTGCAAGGAAGGCCCACTGGTTGCCCTAGCAACAGCCCACTGTCTGAAGGCCTTATGCCCCCACAGCATGGTCAGCCTGAGCCCAGCTCACTTGCATTCTAAACTTCATTGTGATAACAAGTATTTCAAGATTCAATCAGACAAAGGCAGTTTCCACAGATCCATTCCCACCCTTGTTCTGTAAGTACTAAATCTATATCTTCATTTACTCTTAATTACTATTGCTAGACTTCAACTCATATTTATGTTCATAATTATGGTCATTTTAGATGATGATTATTGTTTTAATTCGTTTGGATTAGTTTATAATTTCGTACTAGTCTCAGAGTCGAGAAGTTCAAGCTAATTGTATTTTGATATTTTGTTGTTCTTTATGACATATGTTGGATGGTGCACTTTAGCTCCGTGCAAAGTTCTTGCTAGGATAAGTTTAAGTTTAGTTACTTTCGATCTCTCTTTATAGTCTTTTTTGTTGCTTAGCCATTAAGGTGGTTGAGGTATATTTAAGTTTACTACTACTCCCTACTTGCAGTTTCAGACCCCACCTAAGACTTGTAGCAAGGCTTACAAATTGATACACCAGCTGTGTTAGGAACCCTCAGGGTCATAGCTGAGTGTTAGTGCATCAATCGGTTTATCGATATAGGCATAGTTACATCACACAACTCTGTGCTGTGCGAGTGAGGGTTTTACATATAATCGCTATGTGATCAGTGCACCATCAGCATTCACAATGACCACCTTCTTCTAGATTGTTTAGGTTACAGCCAAGGTTGCTGGCTGACTAGTATGAGTTTGTCTTTATGGACTCGCCCTTGTTGAGTGTAGCACTACAGCAGTGACCAAAGTTTTAGTGGTCTGGCTTCACTGGAATCAAGAGTTTTGGGGGAATATTTAATGAGCTGGACTGAGGAAGAACTTATTCTTATATTTAAAGGGTATTATTAATGGTGTTCTGCTATTGTAGAAGTTTATCTTCTTGGGCGTTGAACATTTGTTCTTTGGCTACTGATTTAAATAGATTAAGGATTTACTTGACTTAAATCTGATTTATGTGTGTTATTTTCTATACTTCACTTTGTTTTACCATTTATTAATATTAGTTTAACGTTTGCTTATTATTGTTCTTTTCTGTTCTCTTTTATATAGACTTACCTATCAGCCCTTTTTGTTTTTTTGCTATTCAAAAAAATTACTTGTACAAACAACCAGATTGTTAGGTCACATGAAGAACATATTTTTTCTGAAATCAAATCATTGTTTTTAAATTAGATGTATGAAACACTCTGACCAACGAAAATACTCATCACAAAATGAGTTTTAGTTTTCATAATAAACACACAATTCATTTCTTAGCTTTTATTAAAACAAACTAAAGAATCTGGGACAAAGATGCTTAATTGATCTCAACTTTTTAGGAAACCCTTTTGTAGATCCATGCCCGAGTTTGTATAACCACTAAAGCAGGTTTAAACGCAGGCGCGCGATGATCGTACGGCGTAGAATTAACGAGTGATGCAGTTTAAAGAGGATGCTGACACCTCGACAACCGTAGACTGCAATAAAAAGGCTTAGCGTCTTACAATTACCACATCTGGTGATTATCATCACGCAACCTAAACGAATTTGGTGAATGGAGGTTATTTTTTGGCAAGTAACCAGAAGCAGAGGTCAAGTTTAATTCTTGGGTTTTCTTCGTTGCATTGTTGGATTGATTTTACTTTCATATTTGTTATCACTTAGTACTTATCGGGTCCATACTCAGCGTACCTCAAATGGGATACCCAAATTAATTCAATGTGCAAGTCTTTTAATCGTAAGCTGTACATTCTGCGTCAATTAAAGTGGTGCTGTACACCCGTAGATGATTTGTTAAGTATTTACATCATGTATGTGAGACCTCCCATCGAATATGCTTGCCCTGTCTGGTTTTCAAGCCTTAACAAATCTCAGCTGGAATGCCTTGAAAAGTTACAGCGAAAAGCGCTGTGAATTATCTTGACTTTTGACTACTGTAGAGCTAGGTCCTTAAGAGAAATTTATACCCAGTTTGACCTGCCCCAAATTCCAGTTAGACTCTAGCAGCTCTTTGTTGGTTATGGTATATCAATTCTGAACTCTGACAACTATAGACACTGGCTCCCTCCAACTAAAAACAACAACTTGAGAAACTCTTCAAAACTCTGTTAAATTAAATGCAGGATGAACAGATACAAAAACAGCTGCATTCCCTCTCCTAGTTAATTTGTTCAATCAATGATTCTTCCGTTTGGTCCCATTTTTGTCTCGTATTTTTAAAGTATTTTTTTTTCTTGCTATTGTTCATTTCTTAAATTGTATATTTTTATATTTTTATTTTTATATATCTTTTCTTAATCTCCAATGTTTTTTTTTTAGCCATTTCTGGTGTACTGTATGTTGTCTTGCAATTTTTTAATCTCTGTTGTAATTTACTGTATATTGAACACAATTCAGCCCTTTTGCTGCAGTGTTTGAGATTAAATAAACCAATAATAATAATAATAATAATACATTCCCAACAACATATTTAATTTTCATGGTCATAAAGTACAAAAACTATAATTATAGACGAAACAAAATCTTGCCAATGTAAACTCCATTATGGTTTGGACCACAATAGTTCCGGAAGTTCGCTTGTGCGCGAGACTTGCAGTCTATTGAGAAAGTTTTTCATTGTGATATCATGACCCAGGGTCAGCCATATGCAGGGCAACAACAATGATGTAAGAGCTAATCGAGCGCACTGGGGTCAACCTTGGTCGATCCGCAGAAGCTTCTAGAACGCACCCAATGATACAATTGTCCTTTAAGTAAACTAAATGATTTCAAGATACGTAATATTTGTTATGACTTCATCCAGGTCCTGAAAGTCTTTATCATGAATGGACCAATGGCGAAACAAGAACAAGATTTGACAAAGAAATGAGACAAACAAATATTTGACAATTTGACGAAAAAAAATTTGCCACAGAGATGGGCATTTCAGTTGTTAAGTTCAAAATAAGATTAAAGGGTTAAAAGGGTTACAGAAATTTTAAACAAAGTTGTTCGAAGAAGGAAGTTCCCCATCTTTTTACGAATGGGCAGACGAAATGCATTCACTTATGCATGGTGACCCTACAGTACGACCAAGTGACAGTGAGCTCAATGAGACACATGCATTGTCAAACGAAAATACTGATGCAGATTATTGAATACCTAAGGCATAGAAAAGAGTTTCGGGTGGTATTGTTAACAAATGTATCGATGACCTTACAAAATATATGATGGAAAAAGACAGTAAAATGCTCTCCTTTATGCAGACTGTGCCTAATGAAAACAATCAAATTCTGGAAAACTACTTAAAAAAACTGTAAATTACTTATCTCTAAATGTGGTGCGGGGATGTAATTTTACTGTATTTGAAATGTCAGTGTTTTAGTGAAATTTATAAATGTGCCTATTTTGAATAAAGACGCTCGCTCATCAAAAGACCAATGACAAATTTGTGCCACGAGGTCAAATTTAAGCCCCATCGGTCCTGCCTTGCTCTTACAATAGGGAGCTTTCGTTTTGGACGCGTCGACCGATGGTTCTGCAACGGTGAAAATGACACATCGAGTTATCTGCGCATGCGTCGACTTTTAGGCTTCGTTGGCCCTCAATTTCTACGACAGCTGCAGTACTTGGGGCGAATCTGCGTTGTGCTGAAAACGACAACGTTTGGTTCAACCTACTAATAAATATTCATACACTTGACTTACGACCCTAACTTTTGACGTATTAACCAAGCAACAAGATGCATGATGCGACGAAGATATTAGAAAGTATTTACTCGGTAAGTTTCATTATTTCAGGCCTCGAATTACACGACAGCCAGTGCCGTCTATGCCTTTGTTTGTAGTTTGTAACTGTAACTTTATTAACTTTAATGTTAGCCCCATACACACACGTAAGTGCACTAGTTCTTATCCACTGCAGTTTCATTGTTAGTCATTGCTCTATAAAACATAATGGTTTGTGCATGGAGGAATTCCTCCATGGTTTGTGAGAACAAAAACAACGAGCCGCGTTTAGCGGTGTCTCTATAGTTTTTTTATAAACCTGGTTTTGTGACCTACTAGTGTAAGTGCAGGAATAATGTTCTATTGTAAACCTGGAAAGTGTGTTGACATCTGCTGACTTTTAGTTTTACGTGTAGGCCTAGTAGGCCTATACTTTCCTACTATACTAGGCTGGTGATACTTAATCATTTGATGTGTCTGTAGTGTACATGTACACAATGTACATGTGATGTATGAGTGGGACTACGACTAGTTTGTAATGTATCATCATGGACTTGATGGGGTCCCATATATATATTTCAAATTCCAAACAAACAGAAATGGGGTACGACGGTAGGTCTACGTACGATTCAAAAACATCATTAATTTGGATTCAGGAAACATCTTTTTGATTTATTTTTGGATGGTTAGAAAAATCAGACACTGTTGTTTTTATCCTGGTCCATACATTAAATCTGAAGTGGTTATAAAAATTTGTCTTTGAATTGATTACTGTGTCTAAATCATATTTTCATAATGACAGGAAATTTACACAAATAAAGGTGAGAGAATGAATGAGTGTGACAAGCCGGAAGAGAAGGATGATAACAGCCAAAGGGTGCGAGGACGTAGTGGTTAGCCAGCCAGTTGCTCTGTATTTGAAAAGCACATGTAACACTTTTATTCAAAGATGTGCCTGTTTGAAAATTATTCACGAGACCGTTTTAAACGTAATTTTTGTTTTCGTTGCATTTTCATTATTTTTATTTAAGAGAATTAAAAGTTAATTATTATATTATTTTTTATAATGATTATGTTTACTTGATTTCAGGCTGTGAGAAGAGATGATTAGCTTAACCACTGATCGGGTAAAACACACGTTGGCGGAAATAAATGTATGCCTCTTTCTGAATGCTTTCAAATCCCGACTGCTACAGATGTGTTGGCAACTTGTTTGATATGGGCAAGAGCTCCCTACTCCGAATCTTCATGGACTTTGTTTACACAAATCAGGTACTGCGCTTGAAATACATAATTTGGCCTACGGGTGACTTACTAAGTTGCAGATAGTTAAAGTAAGAAGACATGCATGCCTTGTGTTGTTGGATGTATTGATGGCACACATATATCGATAAGAGGCCAGAACAGTAAGAACGGTGTAGAGGGGTTAATTCAGTTCTAATTGAAGCAGCCATTACTTGGCGGTCCAAATTAGCAGCTGTGGAAAATGACGAACTCACACTGCTGAAGCAAGGCTCGTTTTCAATTAATACCAAGACATGTGTTAATGAATTGTGTCGCCATCATAAAGTTCAAGAGAAGGTACCCAAGGTCATTGAAGCTGTTTTAGAGCTTGCTAAAAAGAAATGCAAACAAATTCAGAAAGCAAGCACAGTTCGTGTAATGGCAGACAAAATTCTGGCAGTTTCGCAGGTTCAACTAGAGGTGAGAAAAAGAACATGAATCTCCAGACTGATGAAACGCCCCAAGTTCGGTCAGTGCTATGAAGCCTACATTGGGAACACAGAGAACCAGGACTCATATTTGTTGGGGATGAGACACATAACGGATAAATCAGAACAGCCAACACTTGATACATTCAAGGAAATTCTAGACGACATCGAGAATACATGCAAAAAGCTGGGAAACACCAACAACACTGGACACAAAATACTTACAAAAATCCATTCCACAATGAGTGATCATGCAGCTACAAAGTATAAATTCCGTAACATTTAGCAAGCCTTTAGAGAGGAATGTTTACCCCTATACCGGCAGCACTTAGATGCCCTATCTGAAGAAGCACAGGCAAAACTTGAGTTACACAAGTTTTTTTGTGGCTTACACCTGATGGTCGGAATGGCCAATACTGTAAACGCAACCTTCATAACAATTGAAGCCCTACAAGATGAAGAGGAATATGTAGAAGATGAAGTAGTTGGTACAAGTGAATCTGTTATAGTGAGATGTGTTCGAACCATATGTAACGTATGTGGACGTCACAAGGACTGGAAGACACATTGTGCTAAAATTAACCAACCCAAAACATTCAAAGGCAATTGTTCTAAAATTATTTTTTTATTAGGGGGAAATGTTTATTACTTGAAAGATCACATACTCAACTGCCTGCCTCCAGGAAGTTCCAGAGCCTAAAAATAAGTTGATCCGTGTTGCACTTTCTCTCATAAGTAAGTCATTTAATATTTCATAGCCAATCTCATGTTATTTGTTTTCTTTGTTTAAAATTGCAGGGTCAAGACTAACCTTAGGACAAAAAAATAAACAAATCATCCAGCTGCTGGAGGAGAAACATCGGGCAGACGTTGAATTGAGAAACAGTGGAATTGATGAGCAGAAATTGGCACTGATCCGTCGGTGAACGATTTTCCTTCCTTTCATCAAGTTCGGTTTTGTAGTACCTTTAGGTCTAGTTTTCTGATGTTTTGGTAATTGTTGAAGACCAGTATCCTCACTTGGTGTATCCCAACATATGCATAAAATAACCAAACTGTGAAAATTAAGGCTCAATTGGTCTAGGAAATTGCAAGAAAATGAAAGAAAAAACACCCTTGTTTCATAAAGTTGTGTGTGCGTCTTTCTCGGATTTGAATTTTGTGTTGAAAAATGCTTTATACTATCGAAAGCTGCTGTACTTTTAACCAGGTAAGTTGTTATTGTTATTAATTTCAACAAGAGTGATGACCAAACATAAACACTTTCTATTTAAGTTTCCTTTCGCTTTTAACCCTTTCAGAATTGTGCCCCAATGGCAACATGAGATTATTATCCTTGTGGATAAGTGATATTCTTGCAGAACGATCTGACGGATTTAAAGTAACAAATTCCATTTTCATACAGTTTGTTTCAAAACTAGCCTGTTTCTTCAAACTGAGAATCAAAAGAACATGTCACATATCACTACAATGACAGATTTTGAAAGGATATAGGCTACTTGCCTAGACACGAATGGCGCCTGCCCTCAACAGGGCCAAAAAGCAAGGACCAATCATTCCATTTGGATATATTAGACTCTGGTACTTTAGGCCATGCTTACGTTTGAAAGCCTCTTCTTTTGGTCGGCAGTTGGCTCTAAGGGTACCATTTATAAATGCCCATATCTTTTGAAGTGGACAACCCTTACCTCTAACAGCATTAGCAAATACCTCTGCTTTTGGCTTTACAAACTCCTGATTTATATTTTGCAGTAAATGCGAATGTTTGTACAAAATTTCAGTAATCATTGCGGTGCTAATTATAGACAATTCTGTTTTGTTATGACCAAAAATGTGAATACAATCGACCACTCTATTTAGATAAGAAAGCCGCGTTAACATAACACATAGACCTTCCAATGGTTTCCAAGTGGTTCTATTAGATACTCTGTTGGGAGCGAGTGAGGAAGTGTGTCAATTCGTAAACATTTATATTTAAATTAGGCCTAACTTACTATACACTAAAAGTGGCGCTGCATACATTGACAATACAAAATCAATAAACAGACAAAGTAATGTTGATTGTTGACCTTTTTTCTCAACATCGCAACACGTGACATGACATACATACTACTACATGTACTACTAACTAGAGTAGCTAGTGTGCTGAGACTTGGTGCAAAAAGACGGAAGACATCTGTCCCAGTCCTCGGTGCACCATGCAAACAAGTCACTCAATTTTTGGGATGTCTGCTGTTGGCTACAACCCCCCCCCCCCCTGAGTCTGACTCTTACTCGAGTTTGATTCTGATGCTAATAATTTACTGCCTAGTGCTATAGATAATCATCAACTTCAGCTGCATGCGGATCATGTATCATTAGCATTGGCTCTGCAAAGTGCAAGTGCAAGTGAAGTAGCACTAGTAGAGCTCAATTTTGAAAACCAGCCTGATAATTCGGAGTTTGTTGTGTAGTAGTACACTATTACTGACTACTACTATATTATAGCACTACTTCACCTATAAAATAATAAAATAGCTTTAAGCAGACAGGTATCCGTTTGCAAAAGTTTAGACCGTTACTGTAAGGCAATGCATATTTTACTTGCACTGGCTGTCCTTTTTAAGTAAACGGATGTACATCACTTTCAAGTATCAGTTGTATTCCCACGGACCTTAGAGAGTTTTCGCAGAGTCACCAATACTGTTACGCGAATAGATACGTCATAATACGTCATCACTTTTTGCGGTCCATGTGACGTATAATTGTTGTACACAATTTAGAATATTCGCTCGAAATGGGAGTCTGCCACCATTCAAGTAAGTAAACAATGAGTACTGTTTGTTCTTGTTTTTGTAGCTGATTCTTAATTTTTAATGCACCAGATTTTCACCATGTCTGTTAGAAGTATCATACATGGCTGTAGTTTGGAATTTGGTACCACCACGCTTCAGAAAAAGAGAGAAATGGACTAAAAATTAGGCGACGGATGTGTTTAGCCCGTGGCTGTTTTATGTATATACAGTGTGGGCGCCAGCCCTGCATAACGCAGTCATGGCGTACACCAGACTTAAAGCCCTGGTCACACTCGCTGCTGTGCACCAAAAAGTGTAAGATTTTCTGAAAATAAAATCAAGTGATTATTGTCCTACTTTGTCTTTCGAAAGGTTTACTTGTCCACAACTTATTTCAGGCTAATAAAATATAATGTGCTGGCACCTGATTAAGCTGATGATGCAGAAACACAGCATTGGTCAGCTGATGATGCAGGAATACAGCTATTGTCTTTGATTGAGCTGATGATGCAGGAACACAGCTATTGTCACTTAATTGAGCTGATGATGCAGGAACACAGCAAGGGTAGGCTTGTGATGCAGAAACACAGCTTCTGTCACTTGATTGAGCTGATGATTCAGGAACACAGCAAGGGTCAGCTTATGATGCAGGAATACAGCTATGGTCACCTCATCGAGCTGATGATGCAGGAACACAGCAAGGGTCAGCTGATGATGCAGAAACACAGCTTCTGTTACTTGATTGAGCTGATGATGCAGAAACACAGCATTGGTCAGCTGATGGTGCAGGAATACAGCTATTGTCACTTGATTGAGCTGATGATGCAGAAACACAGCAAGGGTAAGCTGATGCTGCAGAAACCTGGCTTCTGTCACTTGATTGAGCTGATGATTCAGGAACACAGCAAGGGTCTGCTGATGATGCATGAATACAGCTATGTCACCTGATTGAGCTGATTATGCAGAAACACAGCGAGGGTCACCTGATGATGCAGGAACACAACAAACTTTCATATTCACTTGAGTAACTTGAAAATATTATTTGCGAAACAGCTTTGCATTTGTTCACAAATGCATTTAAGCTCTAGTTTATTTTTATTCTTCAGACTTCCAGAAATCATTGAGATAGCGCACAAATCGTTCAAAGCGGCATTTTGCATAGTTCCTAAAAAGCAATTGCAAGAAACTTTCAGGGATGAAAGACATTAGTGCAAAGATCAGGAGGGTCCTAAAAGAAATCCGTCATGATTACGTCATCACATGTCACGTGACATCATCTTTAAGGTTTCTATTTAAAATATTGGAAAATCTATATGAAATCAGCAACAAGAGACCGTAGGTTTCTGTTTGTGGGATCGGGTAGGGATAAATTAGGTCTTCATTTTATTCAGTGTGCGTGACCTCACGCGACCTCTACTTCCGGTTAAAACCGGAAGTGCCTTCGTAATTCAAAAGTGCTTAATTTTATGAAAATGCTTTCAACAATGTTAGTGTCCGGCGACGCAAGGCAGTTAAGAAAAAGTACAAATGACGTCATAATATACAAGAGCGCCCTCTAGTGGCAGTGGGAAGGTGTTCAAAGTGCACTTTGAGAAGATGTCCTGTGGGAATTCGCCGTGCGGCATCCGGTCTGACCTTGCGCGTTAGCTCCCTTGTGTAAACAACGCGCGATTTTTGTCAACATCGCGAGAT
>JAUELU010091225.1:0-13647 GCA_032357145.1 Evasterias troschelii
GTTTGTTGGTGCCGAGTTTGTCTGGTGCCGAGTTTGTTGGTGCCGAGTTTGCTAGGTGCCGAAGTGACCGGTTACCATTACCATACCATAGAGATAGTGCTACTACCTTCGTCGTCTTTTTGGGTCACGTCCTTGCTGTATGCTCTGTCACAACGTTTGCAAAAGAAGTATGTGTTTGCCATGGCAACGTTTTATGTTTGGACGTTCCTTCTAGCTACTGTTAACTTTGCCAATTGTGGTAAGTAATTTTTTCGGTAAAATAGTATGGTGACGCTGTTTTCTTTCCGACCCTGGGCTGCGCTTTGGGTGGGATCTTTTTGTTAGTTTCACCATAGAGAAAGGACACTGGTTTCACTGTATGTGTATCACTATCGAGTATCGCTAAGCTATCAAATGCATTGTTGGTTGTAGTAATTTAGGAATTTAATACACTACATCTTACATGTCTGTCTGTGTAGCTGTATGATTATATGTGCATGATTGTCAGCAGGCTTATTTAATACTAGTACCTAATTAGTAATTAATTCCTAAAGTTATGACGCAAGCACATTTGCACCCATGTACGACTATACTCCACTGGAGGGATGTACAAAATTGGAAGAAGCAGAGCTAGGCCTACCACTAATAGGAGTCTGGGATATGTTTCAATCATTTGCTGTGTAAGCGTCATTCCTGATCCTCCTGTGGATAGCGTTTCTCTGAGACTCTTTGTGGGAAAGTCCCAGGGGCTTTATTCATGCTATAAGCCTATAGTCTAGTTACTGGCATAGCACAGTGGCAGTAGCCAGCAGTATTATACGATGCACCTAACTACTACAGAGCATAGTGAAAAGTCAGATACAGTTTGGCTTTATACCGTGCCCTGTAGTGTCAGATATTAATTATTTAGAAATAATATGTATAATAATGTCAAACCTTTGTAGTGGTAGGGCTAGAAACTGGGTAATCCCATACAAATATTACTAAATTGATATTCATCTAGGCTTAGAGCAATCTGGCAAAAAGTAAAGTAGCCTTTTATAAGAAGTAAATGGAAAACCTTGCTTTGCTGCATATAAACTTGTTTAAATATTTAAATTTTTAGTTTGTTTGAGAGGGGAGGTGTTTATAAGAGATGTTTACATATTTGACTCAGTTTACATTATGTTTCTCAGATTCAAGATCCAATGTGCTTTTCCTGATCATTGATGATTTTCGACCCGCCTTAGGGAGCTATGGAGAGCAAGTTATTACTCCCAACATGGATCAGCTTGCTGCACAATCAATCAGATTTACCGATGCCCATGCACAGGTAAGCCTTCATGGTCTGTTTATCAATTAATTGAAACTATAAATTAAAGGATGGTTGCCAAATTGTTTTGGTGAAAAGATAACAGTATCTTATTGGAAGATGTTTTTGTCCACTTTAAAATTTTTGTTTTTATGGAGATGCATCATTCGTAGTATAAAATGGCACCATCTCAAGAAAACTTTGTCCATGTTGATTTCATTGACACATTTTATTCATTCTCCTATAGATTTCACTTCAAATATTTAAAATCTTCCAATTAGTGGTGACCACAGCAACTTATTAATTTCTGAGTTTCACATCTTTTACTCATGTATAAATTTATGAAAATTAATATTTAATAAAAGTGACAAGGTGCTGTTGCACATGATGCAGCCAATCAAACCAGGAACACTGCGGCGAACCCCTTCTCTTTATGATAAGTGCACTGGGTTCGTTTACGTGCAATACACAACACATGCTTTACGTAGCAATAATGGTTAGTGTCTTTCTTAGGGACACAAGTGTCACAACCAGGACTTGAAACCACACCCTGTTGATCAGGAACACCAGTCCGAGTCCAATGTTCTTATCCCCTCGGCCACGCCATGGTCATAACTTCTTCAATGAACATGTAAATTCAGTTTTGTATACATTGTACCTCAACCATGTACAGACATTTTGATAAGATTAAAATAATACATGAGTATTTGTAAAGATCTTTCCAAGCTGTGTATGATTTGAAGGTATTCTTTTTTATTTGTATTTTGCTATAATGTTAAATCAGGTACTCTGGTAATGATCTGTGGCCTTTCGTTTACAGCAAGCTTTGTGTGCGCCAAGTAGAATATCTTTCTTGACAAGTAGGAGACCAGACTCCACTCGCCTGTGGGACTTCATGTCCAGCTACTGGCGAGATGCAGCGGGAAATTTCACAACATTACCTCAGCATTTCAAAGAGAATGGCTATTATACAGTGTCGTTGGGAAAAGTTTTCCATAGGGGTAGGTATTGAATTTACAGATTGTCAAGACATTTACTTCATATAAATCATGCCATACATGTGCAAATCGATCTTGATGGAATAGAGCCTTAAAAATGTTAATTGTTATGTTGTTATGTTATACATTGGTGACAATGAGACGTTAAGGATGCGATATTTGTGTACGGTTCAAGTAAAAAAAAACTATACACTTTTAAAATTGCCAATTAATTTATTGTGTAGCAATATAGATAAGATATTTTCATATGTACTTGTAAAGTTACTCTTCCTGCTTAATTTGGTGCCAGTTTCACTGGATTGGATTTCATGCTTGACTGCACTTGAGGCAATTAAGGGGGCGAAGGTGCAATTTGGTATGGGCCAACTGGTCAGGGCTGGATAAGA
The DNA here is from genome assembly GCA_032357145.1 of Evasterias troschelii. NCBI lineage: Eukaryota > Metazoa > Echinodermata > Asteroidea > Forcipulatida > Asteriidae > Evasterias > Evasterias troschelii. The sequence continues at coordinate 2,655 of JAUELU010091225.1, forward strand.
AAGAGACAACTAAGAAGAACACGATCATAGTCTTGGTTGTGTGGTCATGGATTGCATAATCAATTCAGCTCTGTGGATCTTGTTTTCAAGGGTGTCAGTAGGCCTACTTGGTACTGTTGAAGCATGGTCCGTCCTCACAGTTCTCACCCCAGCAAGGGGCCTTCTTGGTCAGTGAATTTACCGGGACGCAAAGTGCCACAGATGTTGTGCGAAGTTTTCGCCGCCAGTTCCCAAACATAAGATGCCCAACTCGTGCAACAGTGTTTGCAAACGTTAGGACGAGCCAAAACCTCAAGAAACAAAACGAACGAGCCACAACCTCAATAAAGGTCATTCTGGTTGTCCAAGGACTGGCAGATCACAACAGTTGGCGCATACCAAATTTCCCCTGACCCCCTTATTTGCCTTATGTGCAGTCAAGCATGAAATCAAATCCAGCGAAACTGGCACCAAAGGAAGCAGGAAGAGTGACTTTACAAGTACATATGAAAATATCTTATCTATATTGTTACCAGTGTTGTAGGTCTCGAGACCGGTCTCGTCGCGAGACCACTTTTGGCTGGTCTCGGTCTCGGTCTCGATACCCTGTGGTCTTGGTCACGGTCTTGGACCCTTCCGGTCTCGAATATTTGCCTGGTCTCGTTTTGAGACCAGCAAAATATGCAAATTTATTTGATTTATTCATATTCCTTCGCGATCATTTATCGCGATAAACAGATAGCAAAATGTTTTAGAAACTTTGCAGTTTGTACAGACAACCTCGCTTGTGGTTGTGTGAGCTTGCACGCAGCGAGCTATATGTACTGTACATGTAGTACACAGTGCCATGTGTGTGCTTGTGCCATCGGCTTTACCCATCATGAGTTTAATAAAAATTGGGAGCGAGTTTCTAGCTAGGACCAAAACACGCACTACTCGTTGTGAAAGGTAAACAGGTGCATACACTACAGAACAAGTTCGCTAGAATAGCTCGATAAAAGAAAGTTTTCGCTGTTTTTTTAAAACGATTATCACAAGATGTCCAGTAATTCTGCTGTGATAAGATTTGGTTGTAAGGACCATAAAGAGATCATGGTGCCAAAGCAGGTAACAAGAAACATTCTGCAGTTTGCATTTTCTGACAAATCCAATCACGGATAATCGGGGACAAGTTCAGTAATCACTATGCATTTTAAGTCGGGCCCATAAAGCCAAATTAGTAACACAAATTAACATTATTCAAATTGATTTCATTGCTCATGATTCTCAGTAAACTGCAAATTGAATGTCAATTATAACACTGATTAAGCCGTATCTTAGTTTCACTTTTGTATGATATTCATGAAAGTGGATAAAAATGTAACGTTTTTACATTATGATCAAGAACACCCCCAATGACAATGCATGTTTGTCAGCATAGATGCTGTCCATGTTAATGTTTCTGAAGTGCAATGAAGATATTCTGTAAAAGGACCGGTACCTATACAGTTTTAGAACATACCTGAATCTGACAGAACAAACGTATTATATTTGATTGTTGATAAATATTGTATTATCCAGTACAGTATTGTTGTAAAACAAGTACACAAAAGATTTCACAGTAATTATCTAACAGCAAAAGACATACTCAGCTTGTTTTACATGTACATCAATAAAAGACTTTCATTTCATTTATTATGTGTCTAATTTTATTACATGTATGTAATTTACACATGTGGTCTCGGTCTCGGTCTCGGACCAAAAGGTTTCAGTCTTGGTCTCGGACCTTAGGGTCTCGGTCTCAGTCTCGGTCTCGGACCTCCAGGTCTCAGTCTTGGTCCGGTCTCGGACTCCCAGGTCTCGACTACAACATAGTGTTACACAATAAAACAATGGGCAATTTTAAAAGTGTATATTTTTTTGACTCGTACTGTATGTACACAAATAGGGCCTACTAATTTCTTTGTTTTATTCTTGAAATACATTGTTGTTTTGTTTCATTCATCTGTTTTCAGGGTTTGGGAGAGTACTTTGAACTATAAGAGTGGTTTTTACTTTCAAAAAATTATGAAAATTCAGAAAGGTAGGGCCTAACTGTTGATTTTTGTCAGTCAGTCAGTCAGCAGTCCTGGTGAATCAGCACTCTGTGTAAGTCATCTAGCCATATACATGTACTCTAGGTTTGAACAAGTCACAGGGTTGATGAAAGTGCATTTGATGCATTGTGCAAGGTACCAATAGAATTACACAAGCGTTATTAATACTAAGCTGCTGAGTAGTCTGCTTAATCCAACACCACCCTGTACTAGGTCATGATTAGATTCAGTCAGTTGAATTAATTCCTTGTTGTTGACTTTTTGAGCAAATTTGGCAGTGGCCTGGTAAAACTTTAATCAGAGAAGGAATTCAGGCAGTGTTCTACAATGGAACACTTTCCTCCATGGCTTTCGAAGTATGAAAATCATGCTCTGTGTTTTGATAGAACATAAACTTATTTTTAAATTAACCTTTTTACCCCAAATCAAACAAGAACAGCATCTACCATACGATCTGGGATTTCAGAGATTCTATATTGTGAATCTGAATTTTTGACCTATATGTTTCAATCCTAGTCAGCCATAATCTCTGTTAGAATAGCAAAGGAAACTAGTCATGTGTACACTTGTGAAAATCGCATTTATCATCAACTCTATTGCAGACTTGTGCAAGCGGAAATCTAAAGAAGACGGGTGTGAGAAAGAAAAACAACATGTTATTGCCATAACCACAATGGTTTATTCTAAGCTATCCACCACCACCCCAGCACTCAACTTGACCTAATGCTGGCTTTGCAAATCTTGTGGGAAATATTTCTTTTATATAGTATTTGGAAATGTTTATTATGACACTGTAAAAAGAGGTGACTGGAAAGCAGTCTGTTCATCATAAATTTGTTTGTATGTGTTTTTAATTTTATGACAGGTAAATGTTCCAATTTCACTGATGATTATCCATTGAGCTGGTCCATTCCTGCTTTCAGGCCAACCACAAATCGGGAAACAAAAAAAAACAAGGTAGGGGAAAATTACCATTCAGCCCAACAAATATTGACTGTAGAAGTAGCAGAGGTGTCAGCTGTACTCCACTAGGGGATGAGAATATTTTTTAGTCCAAAATTTAGACAATAAAAATAATAATAACAATGAAAATAATAGGCAGTTCTTATATATTGCATTCTCAATCACACCCAAGGATGTCTCAAAGTGCTCATTAATATGTTCTACATAGTATGCTGAGCTATGTTTGAAATATAAGACCCATTTATTTACATAGCACCATGTAACAGTTTACAAGGTACTGTGGTGCAACCTGCAGCCAACCATACCAGAAAACACTGGGGCGAACCCCTTCTCTCAATAATAAGTGTCATGTGTTCTTTTATGAGCATTACATATAGGACAAACTGCTTTATGTCCCAACTATAATGGTTATGTGTTTTGCATGCAAGTGCAAAACCAGGACTCAAACCTACTCTCTGCTGATCAGAAACACCAGAGCTCGAGTCCATTGCACTTGACCCCTGGGCCACGACATACCAATGATTCAGCAATGAAACTGATTGACTGCACTGTTTTGTGAGTGTAAGTGACCTCAACATGACTAAACCTTTGGTAAATTAGCTTGAGTTTGATAAGTTATGATAAAATACTGTGCTTCCATAAGTTATCTATTTGTTGTGCAATTAGCACTCTTTAGTGGATAATTTTGACAGAATTAGTTGTTGTGTTGTTGGGGTAAATTTTAGACTACATTGCTTTCTCAATGGAGCCCCTCTCAGGGATCAGTGAAGATAGCAGTGAAGGTAACTAAACATGTGAACTTACGTAAGATTAGTAATTTTTTTGTTATTGAATTACCAATTCATGCATGGTTTATTCAAAGGGCATAACAGTTTTGTTTTGTTTTGTTGGTATGGTATGAGGAAGCTACATTTTTGTCTTTGTTTGGATTTTTTAGTGCACTTCCAAAATGGAAATCTGATGAGAAACACTTATAAGTCAATTCAGAGTTTAGACTTCACTTAATTGTGTTCTGGGCAAGTTGCTGACTGTGACTCTGATTGTGGTTTAGAAAAAGTTATGAGGAAATTGACTTGTTCAGTAAAACTATAATCTGTTGAAGTTGTATGATTATCCTTGGGTTACAGCAATGTAGGTCATAACACCAAGGGTAACAACCCGACCTGGTTTTCAGTTTTGGGTGGTTTTCCCCTATTTGGGGGGGGGGGGGGCGTGGCTGCCTGCATTGTGATTTATTTACAATGGTGTTTTTGTATGCAAATTGATATCAACAGGTTGAAAAAGTTGTTGTCGTTATTTTTTCGAAATGGTGTAGCGAAATATTTTGTGAAATTTCACAATTTAGTCCATAAACACTGTCATCTGAAACCTTCTTCGATAGGCTTTGTTGTTGTTGTTGTTTATTTCACTCCTCTTTTTAAAAAACCTATACATATGTTTGCACTTTGCACCATTGATATTCTGTTTATAGTGGAGTTTGTGTGCAGTACTGAACAGATACAGATTCAAGATGTTCAAGTTTAATCCCAATGCCAGGGTTTTCCCTTTACATTTTTAGTGACCAGCCAGCATGACCAGTAAGCTTGTCTTCACTAGTCTGCCAGCTTTTTCTCTTGTCCATACTTCAAATGAAATAGGGATGGTTTTCAACACTGAACTAGCCAGCTGGATCACTTGGAGAGATTTTGACTGGTCCCCAGGTGTTTTAACTGGTATTTGGCCAGCGGAGCACTGTTAAGGGAGAAAGCTGAATGCTTGATTTAAAATTGATGTGCCCATTGCCTTCAAAAAAATTGTTTAAGACTTGTTGTAATCAGGCACAAGATGAACTGTACTCCCCATAGCTCTTCCCTCAGGTTTAGTGTACCACTACATTAAACCAAATGGAAGAAAGTGATACAATTTGCATGAAGATTCACTAGCTTTCTGTGAGTACTTGACCTATAGAATTATTTGCAGATGAGTTGATTTTTATTAAGTTTCAGGATAGAGTAACTCTACCTCGAAGCTGAAACAAAAAGTCACTTATCTGCAAATAATTATCCTCCATCGGTGTAGAGTGTAAACAAAACCAAAGTGATAACCTAACAGCCTTCCGGATAGTTTCACAATCTTGTACTTTGTTGTTTGCTGTAGTTTATTCTTGATGACCACCTTTCAGATATTAGTCTACAGAGGGCGCTCTTACTTTTAACCAGTCCTACTTACCTCGTCATCTGTTCTGCTTCTTTTAACCTAGTTATAGACTCTCTATACAGGCCTAGAATTTCGTAACTGTTTGGGTCAAAGCAGTTTTCATTTTCCTTACTTTACATGTGAAAAGGGGAAATTCGGTGGCTAGGACTCTTTTCAAAGGGTGTTTATGTCTGTATTGCCTCCATGGAGTTTCAAGCATGACTACTCCTAAAACTGTGAATGTAATGCATTGTTTGTAATTTTTTAGTTGTAGAGTTCAAATGTAGGCTTAAAAAGTCAACAACCATGTCAAAACATTTGAAAAATGTTGACAAACTGTAGTCTTGATAAACACTTTCACATGCAAACCCTGTTTCTATGTTTTGTTGTTTTTATTGTACAGCTGTGCCCTGGACCAGATGGCAATCTTCATTCCTATACCATGTGCCCTGTTAATGTAACTAACATGCCAAAAGGTACACTACCTGATATAGAAACATCAGACTCTGCAATATCTATCCTAAGAAGTCTGTCAAGAACCAAGAGGAAAGTTAAAGGAAAAGGAGGTCTCAAAGTAATGCCTCCAACTGGTGGACACCCAACTCCACATACACCATTCTTTCTTGCTGTTGGCTACCGTAAACCCCACCTTCCGTTCAGGTAGGTGAAACATTATTGTGGCAGTACTTACATAACTTCACATCATAATAGGGTCAAAGTTAATGATGAAAAAATATCTTGAATTACTTGCGAGTCTAAAACATGATTCACAAATACTCCTGAGAGTTCAGGGGTCGATTTCACAAAACTCATCCTAACTTACATGTAGGACTAGTCCTAGGCAATACTAAGAGATAGGACCAGTCCTAAGTACTGGTCCTAACTTAGGACTGGTCCTATCTCTTAGCATTGCCTAGGACTGGTCCTAAGTTAGGAATAGTTTTGTGAAATCGACCCCAGGCAGTCCTATCAGTTGAATGGTGGTTATTATTAATGACCATGCTTACCTGGTATTAAAGTGCCAATAAAGACTCAGCTGGATCTTTTAGTCTGTTGGCTTTTGGCTGTTTTGGTACACAAGCTCTTGAGGGTGTTATAAAGCCTTATGCAAATTGGAGTCTTGAGGACATGACAGGAATTGAAAGTTTATTTACGCTTAAACAAAGAGTTAAGTTAGAAATGGAAATAAATGAGTGGTGACAAGATTTTAAACGGCAGTTTAAAATTTGCATGTTTAAGGACTAGGCTGATATTCCTGTTACAAACGTAAACCTACAAATTCAGTGCTACACTTAAATGATTCAAGTTTATTAACCCTTTCAGATATCCAGAGAAGTACAAGGACCTGTACCCCATTGATACCATAGAAATGGCTAGGAATCCTTACTTCACAACCAATCTCCCCCCCGTTGCCTGGGAACACTGGAAGGATGTCCGTAAAGGAGAGGACATTCCACTTTTTGCACAAGATGTGGACTATTATCAACCATTGCCTGACAAATATCATGTAAGTACAATATTGAATTTGTTTCATAATATGATTCAATTCATGAGTCAGTCAAGTATTGATTACAGTTAGTGGTTGTTGGCCAGGGTATATTGCTCTGCTATTAGTACATCATGCCATCAGAAGTCAGTCACTATTGCTATGTATTAAACATATGACTTCAAAGAAACTTCACCAAAGCATAAACATTATTAAATTTCATTGATAAAATTTCATCATAAAAAAGGATCAATCAAAAGAAAAAGTTATCTCAAGGGCTATAATTTAATTCAAAATGAATGCATTACTTAATATTTAAGTACATCATTGCAAAAGGAAAGTCTTTCTTATCCTCAAGTTTTCGATAAGCAGGCCATTCAACCACTGTGGAAATTTCATCAAATTTTCTTGTCATGTTTGAATGAAGACACATATTACTTATGTTTTGTTGGGGATATTGTGCCCATTAACAGGTAATTAACAGGTAATTAATGAATTAGCATGAGATTACCAGATTCCTGCACAACTAAATGCTTGTTCTTTTTTTCTTGTCAATAACAAGAGTGAGTGATTTATTGACAACATAAGCCTTTTTATTATGGATAAAATTATGTCAAATAGGAGGCTTTTTATATGTAACTAATGTGTATGTGTTGATCATGCTTTATCATTCATGTGGTTTTTGGGGTGGTAAAGTTAACCACCTGCAAAATTGACTGAATGTATTTCTTAGTGATATCATTTCATTTTTTTTCATTTTTTCAATGGTAAATTTAGTCACTTGCAATTGGTGTTTTATTTATTCAAACTTAAAGCAAAGGTTTTGTTATACTCCCATTATTTCATTGATTTGTTTTGTAGTTCCATTTTTTAGTCTCATTCTGTCAATCAAATTTAGCCTGTTCATGAAAAGATGACCTCTTTTCTTGTCCTCCCTGAGAGAATATTTTTTGGGGCATGTGCTGATCAATAACAAACATTTAATATCTTTACTTAGTCAATATACATTCCTTTGGTGCCATAAAGTAGCTCGAAAAGGACGAAAGAAAGTATATCAGATGCAAAGTCTAACACAGTTCTGGTCAACAACTCCCTTGCAATAAGGCTTCAGGCCACTGGGGATTCCAGGTGCAGAGATTTTTGTCCTGGAGAATTCCCAGCTTTGTAGATAAGTACACATTTGCTAGGAATCTCAATTTAGTGGGATTGGATTTTGAAATGATGGTTGTTGCCAAAGAGGCATCAAACTCACAGATTGTCCTGCGAACAAGTATTGAGACCAACATTGCATACTGTTTTGTATCTTCATGGCTCTTATAGCTGGAAACGATTCAAATATTAGCCATATTTTTCAAAATTCATTTTAGGGAAGATAATGGTTATTTCTAAATTTATTTAGTTCATTTTATTTCAATCAAAAGTGACAGTTTCTTTTATCATCCATAATTTCTGAAGATTTTGCATAGTTTTCATTTATGAAGCACTCCAGACCAATACTTTGCAAATAAATATCAATCAGGCTGTAGAATGATGCTCTCACTTTCCATTTCTGTCTGCATTGTTGAAGAAAGCCAAGATACTTCAATCAGCAAAAGCCCAAAGGAATTACCTTTAATGGTAGAGTTCTATAAAAGCCGATTTTCATTACTAGCCAGATCTTTTCAAAGTAAATTTTTCACAGTTTTTAAATCTAATCTCCAGATGACTACCCCAGTAGCCTATATTTTTTCAAAACTGTGAACAAAGCATATTAATAATTTAAGTGACCACTGAGGACCATCCATTTAGATTAGATCCATCATATACCTCAACCTCTAGAGAAAATGACTGATTCTTCCACATTTAATGAAATGTAATTATTAATTTATTATAGCTGCACTAATAACCCACATTTTGCTGCAAGCTCATATGAAATATTGATCGAACATAAAGGAGAAAGGACTGTGAGGATAGATCTTGAACAAAATAGGTTAATAATACAAAAGGTAACACCCTGGATTAAGTTAGGAAATTGATGTAATGATCAACTTAATGTACAATGATGAAGACTGACTTGTATGAAGACTGTGATAAAGGCTACCGGCAGGTGTACCTACAAAGTAAACCCACAAAACACTGTTAGACCAGTTTCTGTTATCAGTCAGGGGCAAGAAGGTGTCACATGCACCTGCCTTCACGAGGAACTCATACTTTTGGCTCATATCTAAAGACCAAGTCTTTACAAAAATTAAAGCACAATTATTAAGACAAAATTAATGTTGGTTCCTTCAATGTAAAGAGCTGATCATACCTCACAGTTATGTTTTAAAAAGAGATGGTGCTATCTGCAATATCATCAGCATAAGCATCAATGTGTAAAATTCATCATGTCTGTGAACAAAATCATAAAATAGCATTGCCATTACAGGCCAGTTTGAAAGTGTCAAAAGGTTTTAGGTCGATTAATATAACCCAGATATACACACACACAAAATAAGCACTAAGATGCAATGTTTTTTGCACTGAGCGTTTTCATCATGAGAAATTACATTTATCAGTCTGTACTTATTGCCTTGAATGCATTAATTATCATTTGTACAAAGGCCACCTCCATTATTAGAGTTCCCAACAAAGAAGAAATCAATGAATAATTCTTTAAACCAGTCATGTGGATATCTTCAAGCTTGAGTGTTTACAGTCACCACAAGCATTATAGTAATTGTCATTCGTATGCTTTAACTTTTGAGCTATTTTGTAAATATCACAAGTATGTGGTAGTTACTCTCAGTGTCTGCAAAGCCATCAAATTATTAATAATGTTGGCATCCAAAACACTCAACATATTGAAGGTTTGGATTGATTACGTAGACCCTCTCGAAAGTTAAGTGTCATGTCCACAACAGGTGCTATACTGTGGATCCTATAGGTTACACAAAATTCAATCAACTTATGTCTCAAACAATGCTTAAAACAAGGCTCTCAGCACCAAATAAATCTTCTCACAATCACCTCTGTAATGCTAGCTTTAACTTTAAGGAATTAGTTTTTTCTTCTCCGTTTAACAAATCGTGTGTTTTCCTTATTTGGATAGAATAAGAGCATGACACATTAATTTTGTTCAACTACAATGTATGATCCAGCTGTGTCTGTTGTGACAACGTGTTAAGACTTATAATCACAATATATTATTCAGAAAGAAAGATGCTATGCGGTTATTAGTACCTTTTAAAAAAGACTAAATGCTTGGAATAGGGTTAATCTGATGTATTGTAAAGTTCTCTTGCATATGACCAGTATACCTAAGGGAAAAGACATGAATTACCTTGCTGAGATAAAACCTGTCACGTCCTCTCATCACGGTGTGATGAATGAGAACATTTTGGTGAATTTTAACTCTGCGCTGGTTTGCCACTTGACTTTAAATCTGACCATGATGATTCAAATCTCTTGTGGCTCCTTTACCAGTCTCATTGATTCTCAGGTTTCAGACACCAAATCACATTAATGGCTTTGGAGGCATATAGTGAATTTCAGTAACACAAATTTGTTAATGCACAAATTTAATGTAGAAATGTAAACAATTTTCTCAAACCAAACGTTATAGTTGATAAGTTAAAGAAATCATTGTGTATATAGGACACTGAATGATGTATCAAAAACAAAACTATACTCGTTTTTCTCTACATTCTTAAAAGCACAATACCACTACAGGTTGAAAATGGTCTGCAACTTTGTTTCTTACTGAAGTTTTTCCAGTCATGTCTTATCTAGATGGATAGTTGATGATATAAGTGCCAATAATAACATTCTTATGACACCTTGTTTTTCATCTTTATAGCTCTTGATGCGACAAGCGTATTTTGCAACTACATCTTATATTGACCATGAAGTGGGAAGAGTTTTATCCACTCTAGAGGAGGAAGGGTTTGCAGATGACACAATAATTGTGCTTTTAGGAGATCATGGTGAGTGTATAGAAGAAGATATTTTGATGTCAGTTTATTCTACTGAATTAATTTATATGGTTATACCTGTGATTACAATGTCAGATGATTCCAGTTGTGTTAATTAACAACCATTTATAATTTATATGCAATGATTTATACTAGCTGAACAGTGATCATGACAACATCCTTCTTTGATCCATTTCATCTTTCTTGAGATTATACATTGTATTGAGATTATGCATTGGCTTACTGGTTATTTATACAAACCAATAATTATTACCTTCGCAGATCACTTCTGTGTGAGTATCGTAGGAGGCAAATCTTTTACCTCTCTGCGCGCGATGTAAACAGTCCCTAGATACAATTTTTGTGGTTTGACTTGCCAAGCA
>JAUELU010091351.1:0-13615 GCA_032357145.1 Evasterias troschelii
CCAGAAATGGTACCTAATAGTTAGGACTCTGTATCTGTGTACAGCACAGAGGAAGAGTCCTATATAGGGCTAGGTTGGAGGGTGTTTGATGTACAGTATGGTAGGGCTGGGGATGTGGTTTACCTTCCTCCCTGTCATGACCTTCCTCTTTGTCAGAAACTTTCTTACCGAATATTTTCAAGTTCTTCTGTTTCAAAGTCATCTGATTCTGTTCTCTTTTTAATATATCCCAGTCTTTGATTTCAATGACTAAGGCTTCAATTGTTTTCTGTAATACATCGTATTCTGAATTATAGGGAAAGTTTAGCGGCTCATAAATTTCCAGAATGAATCTATGTATCACCATTCATGGTTGCCAAGGTAATGCGATCTCGTTTTACTAACTTTCTGATGCCGCTGCCGACTTTGAAGACCCGTGGCTGGTCCAATTATGGGCGGATCTGCCAGTGGTTATCTTTGGCGAGACACCAAAGTCTGTAGTCGGGATGAACCAGTGAGGGAGGGAGGGAGAAGGTGGACCATCAGGAAAGGGGTCGTCATCACTGCAGACGGCAGTAAGTACCGGCAAGATATTAGAAGTCTCTGGGGCCACGCCTCATGGCTGCGAGCCCAGCAGGTCCCAGTCATCACCTGTCAGTCTCTAGAAACTAAAGCTCAGAATCTGCCAGGTCGCAGGCATGGCCCATTCTTTTTACCGATTAATCATGGAAATTCCAATGTTCCTCTTGTGCAGTTGGGGACAATGGGTCATTAAAACAGTGTTATGAAGGAAGTTTGTGAGAGAGGGTAGTAAAGAAAGGGTGTAGGGGGGTTGGTAAGGGATATGTGATATTGTGGAGGGGTGCGGGAGGGAGTGTGGGAATGGTATAGGAGAGGGGCGTAGGGAAGGGATATGGGAATAGTGTGGTGGGGAGGGGTTGGGGAAGTGGTAAGAGGAAGGGGTTTGAGGGATGTGTAGGAGTTGGCAGGGGCAGGAAAGGGATGCTAGCCTTAATGTTGCATTTTTTTTTCTCATATATTTTTTTAAGTTTGTTTGTTTCCTTCTTGTCTGAATCTATTCTCCAGTGATTCCATTCAGGACATTTCTCAATGTCCAAGTCGTTAACTGTTATCTGTAATGACTCGTACCCAGATTTATTCTGAATCTTTTGTTTCAAGTTTTGCAGTTTATTTATGTGAATATCCAGCAATGATGTTATCTTAGACTTCCAGTTATAATCATTCATGGTTGACAAGGTAATCCTGTCTTGAGCTTTTAACATTCTGAGGCCGCTGCCATCAAGGTAGGTCATGGCATAGTGGATGTGAAACTTAACAGATGGATGGTTATTTATGAATCTTATGATCCGTTTAGCACAATCAACACATGGTGAGTAGTTGATGTAGAGTTTGTACTCGGTCATCTGCTGGGACAAGCGCATTTTGCAAAAATAGTCTTCAATTGATAAAAACCGGTCCGTAGACTCGAGGTCATCCAAGAAAGCACACTCTGCATGTTGTGCTGGTGTTTTTTTTGAATTTTTTCTGCTGTGAAAAATCCTTTTCATTCTGGCACTTTGAACGATGAGAATGGTTTCATTTGGCCATTTATATCGCTCTGATTCCTCATGGCGTCGATCTCGTACACCTGTTCTGATCATGATTTCAATGTCATCTTCACAACTGCGAGGCACATTACTTGCCATGCTGGTAGGATTTCTGTAAAAATACAGGTAGAGAAAGTTCCCATGTCAATTTCTTTTGCAGTATTTAAGAAGCACTCTGCTTTAAAATTTATGCAGTTTTTGTGTGATGTAATATTCACACTTCTCAATGGACTTTCTTTTTTGTCGCCCTTTTTTTTCAGGGGGGGGGGGTAGGGAGAGGGCAGGGAAACAAGAGAAACCAAACTTTTGAGACAACTAATCATTTGATTTCTGTAAGCTTTTGGAAAAAGGTTGTGTAAGATAGTATCTTCCTTAAAAATATGTTTTATCGAGCCTGATGTGTCAATGGTTTTTTTTTTAATAACCCTCAAAATGTAGGGTGGTTTGGACAAGGAAATTTTTATGTCAGCTTGATGAAAAAAAGTTGCTATTTTCTTCAGATTTTAAGATCAACTTGAAAGAAAATTAACATTACTCCAAGCATGGTGCCACTAACTTTGGGAAAAACAATAGTTCCAAAAACAAAGAAAGGGGGGGGGGGGGGTGGGGGCTTGTCTAGTTTTTCTGATCAAATTTCAAGCAATAACTTTTACTGATCCTGTTTTCAGTTACAGGAAAAGACAGTTTTGTCTTCATTTTAACTTGTACATTTACTTTGAAAAATGTGATCAAAATGTACTTACAGTTGTTGGCTGTTTGGAAAGTCCAGTTGGTCTCTTTAATGCCTTTGAGATCTTTAAAAGGACAATCTTTTAGTGTAATTTGCGGACAGTATACTTTCAATAAATCTGAGGCTTACACTGAAATTGGTTCTGGGCAACTCGGGTATTTATTCAGCATTTCTGGAACTTTCTGGAATCACTAGTGCAATCGAGGACAACATAAAATATGGTATTGCAAAGCTGTTGAGGGAAAGCCCCATCTGTGTGAGAAATTCCAATTGTTTTTACAGTGGAAGGGAAATGACCAATTAAGTTTTGTAATGTACTCACTTTCCAATAGATATGGTACCTAGATCAATTCAATGTACATTGTACACCATGGAGTGTTTACTTGTTGGCTGTGCTGAAACAATGCATAGACTTTGGCCAAGACTTTTCAGTGTGTAACATGGCAACAACAACTCAAAAAACAATATTTCTGTGGAGCATTTAAGGATATTACAACAAATTAACAGCAAGATTAGTTTAACAACTCTTAGTTTTTAATGATCATTTTGCTAAAAGGTTGAATAAGTACAGTGGAAGTTTTAATAAATGCAGTGTGCACAATAATTTAGAAGTATAAGATAATTATAAATAAATAGTTCAAAACTTCTTTTTGAAAATCTTTTTTAAATAAAGAAATCCTTCTCTCTGATATACTGTTCCCAGAAGCTTCTTGAAATCTTTAAAGGGACACGTTGCCTTGGATCGGGCGAGTTTGGCTATGAAAAGCGTTTGTAACCTCGAAATTGTGCTGTTTTCCTTATACATTGTGAACTAGCACGGTCGGCCATTTTGTAGAGCCAAATTTTTTACTCCACAAAAATAGCGAACCGTGTTAGTTTGCTAAGTAAAAGGAAAACCACGCAATTTCGAAGCATATTTGTGTGGATCATTGTATTCTACTTTTAGAACATCATTCTAACCATATGCATTTTATAACAAACAAATGCTGTTCATAGCCCAACTCGCCTGTGTCCCTTTGAGTACAGGGGTTACTAAAAGGTGGCAATGCTATCATTTCAACATCCATCTTAAAATGTGGATTCCTAGTAGTTTCAGACCTTCTAACTCTCACCCCTGCATCAGCAACACAATTTCTAAAATATTAATGAGTATTAAAGGGTGTGTACGACATTGGTAAGAATGAAAATATAAATGTTCACAGATTTGCAAATAACTTATACAATATGGAGATGGTCATGGTGGAAAACTTCCCTTGAACTATTTTTGCTTGAAATGGCATAGTTTTTATGAAATGAGTAAAATAATAGTTTGAAAAGAAGTTAAAACACAAGGTTTTTTTTCACTGTTTTCTCATGACTCTGAAGACCGATTTAGCTTAAACTTTCATAGGTTTGTTATTTTATGTATATGTTGGGTCACATCAAGTTTGGATACAGGTCTTTGGCAATAACCAATGTTGTACACACCCTTTAATGAAAGTCTTGCCCAAACAATTTGTACCAAGTACTGACCTGCACTACATTATTTCCTTCATTCATTCATTTTTATTTAAAAACCAACTGGAAGCACAAAACTTAATTAGGCCTATGTGTCATTACAAGATACAAAAGAATAGTTAAACATTGTTGGTTAAAGTTCAGTAAAATATATATAAAATACCAACATCGAAATACTGGGGTACAGATACATGTGTACATAAAATTACAAAAATATAAGTATCAATTTGGTAAAACAGCAAAATAGTTTTACAAAATAAAAAAAATGCACCAAGTATCATAGGAATTAATCCTCCTACTCATTGAAAAACCTCTTTTAAAAATCCTCCTTTGACATAAAAAAAAATCATTTGGATAACAACTGTTCTACTCCCCCCCCCCTTAAATACAGAAGTCATAAGAAGGGAATAAAAGCACCATTTTAAGATTTTGTTCAAGAGTTTAGAAAGAATTATCGGATTGAGCTACTTCTAAAACTGTTTTTTGGACTATGAACCGCAACACCAACAAATCTGATAACAGTGTTGTAAGCCCCCACCCCCTTAAATACAAGCCGCATCTGAAAGTGCAAAATGTTCATATCAAATGTAAAAAAGACAGGGTTTGAAACACCGGTTGGCTAGTGAAAAAGTTCCCTTTGTAGTCTGCTGGGTGAGGCAAACAATTTTCCTGGTTTGTTAAAATAAATAAGGGGTACGGTGGTATAATCTAATCGCATGATTGTTTTCAAGTTTTCAACTTGATAATGGATGTATAAGAAACATTTGTGAAGAAAGTGTTTTTTTCTACGTTTTCTACTTTTCTATTTATTTAGTACTATTATTATTATTTTGTGTGGGGAGAGGGGGGTGTAGCAAAGCCACATGCAAAGATTGTTGATGATGATGTCGATTATTTATTCATGATTTTAAATTTTTTGTTTTTTTACAAGCCACAATGATGTCCGGTGTTGCAATTTCTCTTGACACTGATGTCTGGTTGTGTGATGTTGCAGAATTACTAGCAGTGTACACGATGTACATGATAGAGCTTGCAATTTCCATTTCTCTTGACACTGACGTCCGGTTGTGTGACGTTGGGAAGAATTATAACTAGGTTGAGAGTGGTTAAACGTCTCGGTGGATAATTTGGACGGTCCGTGTACAAATTTGTAAATACTACCTTCCCATATTGCTATGTCCTACCAGAAATAGACGTAAGAATAGACGTAAGAAGGTCCAGTATCATAATAAACCTCTCGTTTTCGTTATAGATTTGTTCAAGTTTTACTTCTTCAATCTCGTCTGATTTCTCTCTCATTCGTATCCATCCAGGAGAGTTTTCTATGCCCAAGTAATCAAGTACTGTCGCTAGTGACTCTTACCCAATCTTGCGCCGAAGAAGTTTTTTCTTCAAATTTATTCTGTGAAATTTCAGAATTGATGTTATCACAGCATTCCAAGTATCACCATTCATGGTTGCCAGGGTAATGCGATCTTGGTTCATTAACAAACTGAGCCCATCGACGCAATATGTCATGGCATAGTGGATGTGAAATTCAACAGAAGGGTGGTTGTTTATGAATGTTATGATCCGGTTAGCACAATCAACACATGGCGAGTAGTTGATGTAGAGTTCGTATTCAGTCATCTGCCGGGACAGGTGCATTTTGGAGAAATAGCTTTCAATTGATAAAAACCGGTCTGCGGACTCAAGTTCATCCAGGAAAGCACACTCTGCATGTTGTGTTGGTGATTTTTTTGATTTTTTTCTGCTGTGGAAAATCCTTTCCATTCTGGCACTTTGAACGATGAGAATCGCTTCATGTGGCCATTTATATCGCTTTGATCTCTTATGGCGCTGATCCCGTACGCCCGTTCTGATCATGATTTCAATGTCATCTTCACAACTGTGAGGTGCGTTGCTAGCCATGCTTGTAGGATTCCTGTAAGAATACAGATTGAAAGTCTTCATGTCAGCTGTTGTTGGTGTGTGAGGTAATATGCACACTTAATAATAAAACAAACTAATTGGAAAGTTTAGCTACACTTATTTTCCTGAATGTCAACATAAGCGTGTTGGGACATGTGGGGACATCATCAAAAAATTACGCTAGCATATCAAACTTGGTATTTTTCATGTTAATATAGTCTGTGCTGTCAAACATATGCCTGCTGGAATTGGCAAAAATTGATGACATCATCTGGACAAACTTTTAGCATTCTTGTAACTTTCAGCTAAACCTCCCCCAGAGTTGGCCCTTTTGACCTAATAGTTACCCTCACCTCCCCATGGTTAGAAATCACGGATCCACATAATGAACTCTTCCACACAATTTATTTTCTTGCTTCCCCCTTCTTTGTTTGGGGGAAGAGAATCAGCCAGTGATCAAGGTGAAACAAGAGAAACTAAGAAATTAACTTTTTTTTCTTCTTCTTATTTTGGTTTACGGTGTGAACTTTCTGTAATTGGGGTTTGAAATTAGCACTGGATTGCAGACCTGAGGCCAGTAAACTCACAGCAGGGCAGCAGCCTTGTGATTTTCAATTGAATAATATTACCTCACTGTGTAATATCTTCAATGAGAGTAAAATCATGTTCAAATGTTGAATTTCAGTCTGATAGAATTATGTTTAAGCTCTTGATTATAAAAAATGTTGCCACAAAAAAATTGATAAGTCTTCTCTTTGTGCTTCTTCTCCAAAAAAAGAAGAGTTAATATATTTTAAACAAATTTAGATTTTGATTCTGGTCTCGTAAAAACAATTTCTGATGCAGTAAAAAATTAGAGTAACAAGCCCCTGCGGTCCTGTGGATTTCCCCCTCCCCAAATTGGAGCCAAGAGCTCACTGATGTACAGGTAGAGCTGTGACGTAACAGACAACAAGTTTTCTAAACAGCTTACTATTGAGGGGGGGGGGGGGGGTTAAAGTGGAGATGAAAGCATAACAACCTCGTAGTTCTAGGAGTAATACACCTGTACATGTATCAATGATTTTATTGTTTATAATTCTAAAATATAAGATAGTGTTCATGCCCCAACTTTAGGTCTTTTCAGTTACCCTGGTTACAGCAAAAAAAATACTAGCTCAATATAACCCATACATTATTTAAAATTATCAACATTTGTACTTACTGTTTGTGGATGTTTAGGTGATCCAGTTTGTCTCTGTAGAAAGCTCTATAACGCTTTTTGTGGACTTTCTAAGGGTGGTCTCTTTTTGTAAGTTGCAGACAGTGCTTTCAAGAAATCTGAGTACATTGAGAAAGGTACTGGAAAACGCGGGTATATATGCAACATTTCTAAAATTGGAAATTTAGTTAACTGGTGCAGAGACTGTGGACAGTAGAACAGTAGAAATGGTGATATTGCAAAAGTAGAGCTCAATTTGCAAAGTTTATTACTTACTACTGTGATATTGCACAATCTTTGAGGCAAGCACCCAAATGTATTACTTATAAGTGTGGCGTTTCGAAATCTTTGAGACAAGCATCCAAGTCTATTTCTTACAACTGTGGTATTGTGAAATATTTTGGGGAGTTCCCCAATCGGTTTGTGATGTAGGCCTACATGGAGAATTAGGGGAATACATCCATATGAGAAAAAAATGACCATTATTTTAAAACACTTTCCGGATTGGGAACATGGGAATGAATAGTTGTAAGATTGTAGACTAGTCTAATTTATTCATTGCATACTCCAGTATTGTGCATCACTGTGTGTTGTTGTGTGTTCATTGAATTGTGACATACATGTACATGTATGTGTGGATGATAATTGAGTGTTTGAAAGGTTTTGTACTGTATGCATTTATATCCTTATGAGATATAATAAAGATAAAATTAATTTAATTGAAATGATCTGAATATGTGAACAGTTTGCTTTGAAAATCTTTGTATGTGGGTCTGACGATCCATTGGTAAAAGTGGTAAGAGTGGCAACCAATCAGCATGAAGGCTTACTTAAGCTTCTGTTTGTGATTGGTCATTGAGGTTTACCATGATAAGGATTTGGTTCATAATTGTTAATAAATCTCAGTCCACAGCTTAAACCACACTGACATTGGTACATGTATTGTAGTTGTCAAAGACCAGGACTCACACTTTTTTGACCCACTTCATGGAATAGTAAAGTCATAGCTCAATCCTTCAATGGAGTCGCAAGAATGTAGTGAACAAAATCCTTAAATGTTTAACATTGGGTTTTGGACTGGCCAGATTAAAACTAATTGCTTTAGTCATTTCTAATTTCAAATTTAATACAGAAATGTTTCTCGGATTAAAATGTTTTGAATCTCTCTCTCTGAAACCACAATCCTTTCGAGGGAATCGTTTCTCAAAATGTTAAACACCATCAACATCTGCAGTGTTTCGGTTTTTATGGTCATTAATTTTTGGAGTAATTACCAAAGCTATTCCCTCCTTTTAAATAAGAAATAAATGAAAGAAAGGAAAAGTGGTAAATGAACTACAATGTAGTCAAGAATTTCACATAATAAATGTAGTAACAAAGTTTCTTTGAAAACATCTCTGTTTTTTTCAGTGAAATTTTTGGAGAAAAATACTACAAACAGAAACTTTACTTTCTATTTAGAAATTTAGATGTTAACATCGGAAACTTTTTAATAGATGTTGAATCTTTTGAAAACATTTGAAAATGTACATTCTGTTCAGGGTGTCTTACAAGAATTTTTTCCTGATCTTTTTAGTTGGGTGGATGGTAGACCAAATAAAACCAGTTACAGCTGCTTTGGGCATTTTGATACAATATCAATTGTAGGCAACACATGCCCACAAAATATTTTCCAACATTCAGTTTCTTATTTGGGTTTCCAAATTGAGCACAAACTTCTAATTATTATTATTAGGGCCTTTACCAATTATATTTGGTTTATTAAAAACACTCTTTGCAGCCCAAGGACTGAATTGCACAGTGATTGTACCATGAACATTAAAACACATTAAAATACAATAAATTAAAATAAAGCACAGAGTTTACAAAACCTTTTTAAAAATTGACAGTAAAACAAAAGCAATATATACCCAAGTCCTTTGTTGGATATAATAAGATTATATTATTTTTGTTTAGTAATCTGGTGAGGTAGTGCACTGGACTGTTTTTAAATCTGTTTAAGGTGAGAGAGTACTCATTAACAACCTGGCTTATTCTAAGGCTCATACAGTGTGGACTTTCAGTATCAGTGAACCATTTGCTGAATCTACCCAAAATGTAGGTTTTAGTGGCAAGTTACTGCTGTTCTATGTTACTACCCCAACCAGGGCTCGAGAAAATTCACAAGACTACAGGGCTTGTAGCTCAAAATCTCTACTGGACCAGACTTTTTTTTACCAGCCCAGATTCAAAATGTGAAAATAAAAAATTGCTGGAAAAGTTCAACATATGCATTTGACTGCTTTTATATGAACCCGAACTTATACACATAAGAGAAGAATACTTAATTACTCATAGAATTGAAAGATAATTTATCAGACCCAAAGTCAACACTTGAACATAATTTGTTTGTGTTATTATTATTAATTAGTTTATTGTTAAAAACACATTGCAGCCAAAGGCTGAATTACATGCAATTTACAAAATCGAAAAATACAATATTAAAACGCAGACACTCTGAGACAACATTTTACAGAAATGCACACTAAAAAAGACTAACAGTCCGTAAAAGAAGATGATGAAAAAATGATCAATTAAATTTGGGAGATATTCAATTGAAAAACACATGACCATCAGACTTGTTAGGTCATAAGTTTACCAGCCCAACACAAAAATTACTGGCCTTGGGCCTGTGGTCCTGTGGTCCTGTGGTCCTGTGTAAAATTCGAGCCCTGCTTGCCAACTCTCTGTAACATTTGCCAGTGAGCTGACTAGCCATTCAAAACCTGCACAGGGTATGGCTGCTCAAACTGTGGACAGAACTATCCATTTTAATCTGATTGTTTTCCTCCGCCTCAAAAACTTTAATAGTAATAATATTACTAACTAACCTTAAAATGTAGGTAAGCCCTTGTACTTGACCATGCTGATGATATTTAATTAGCTGGGTAGTGAACACCAGTAAGAAATTTGTTTGAACAACAAAAGAACAATAATGAAAAGTGTCTTTCGTAATTATATGATTCTGTTAATATTCATTCAATTATTTAATTCATCTAAGGTTTATTA
Source organism: Evasterias troschelii (assembly GCA_032357145.1). Lineage (NCBI taxonomy): Eukaryota > Metazoa > Echinodermata > Asteroidea > Forcipulatida > Asteriidae > Evasterias > Evasterias troschelii. Next base: position 9,974 of record JAUELU010091351.1, read on the forward strand.
AAAATCATATTGCAACCAAATTGCTGAATTGAGTGATTAAAAGGGAACATACCAAATACAATCGAATCAATCAGTTGTTAAAAAGTAATATTCAATAAAAAGCATACAACGTTAAAAGGGGAATTACACAACAAATATTTTATAAACAAACATTATTAATAATGAACATTTAATTAGTAAAATCATCTGAGGGGAAATTAAAGAAAAAAAGAAACACTGAGAGGGAAAGAACTATGCTTCAGCATTCAGCAATTGTACATAAAAAGGAATAAGATTGTGAAGGTACCTCTTTGTGAACCATTTAGGGTTGTAAGTTTGTTAGAGTTCCTCAGAACCCGGTTGTTCCTCAGAACCCGGAGAACCCGGTTGTGTTGATCCCCTCTGGTTGATGGTTCATGTATCCATTCACGGATTTGCTCTGATTTATTATTATTAATTTTTTTGTTTGGGGGGGGGGGTGGGAGGGGCATATATAAAAAAAAGTACATTGTACATTTTGGGTGCACCTTTTAATTTTGGGGAGCCTTTTTTTTTTGGGGGGGGTGAATGCAATCCAACTGTAATTTAAAGACGTTGGTCAGGTCGCCAATTGACTAGTTAACACCGACTTTAGTTTTTAACACCGACTTGGTTTTTAGCCATTCTGGTGAGAACCCCGTACAGTCCGTGATGTCATCAATCCATATTTGCCTTAGGCGCCCTCGCTCCCCTCATAGACTTCCCTAGATAATTTTGCAAGTGTATTTTTTTCAGCCCTGTCTGCTTTCTCTCTCCACTCTATCCATCTAGGAGAGTTCTCAATGCTGTAGTATTTAACTTGTCGCATCAATGATTCATACACTGAGTTAACCCAAGGCTTTCTCTGCAAAATTGTGATTTTTGGTTTGTGAAAGTAAAGAATTGCTGTTATCACAGACTGCCATGTATCACCATTCATGGTTGCCAAGGTAATGCGGTCTTGTTTCACTAACTTTCTTATACCGCTGCCGTCTTTGTGGGTTTTGGCATAGTGAATGTGAAATTCAACACAAGGGTGGTTATTTATGAATTCTATGATCCGGTTAGCACAATTAACACATGGCGAGTTATTGATATAGAGTTTATATTTGGTCATCTGCTGGGACATGCTCATCAGAGGAATAGTGTCTTCAAATTGTGAATTCCAACCACCAGACTCGTCTGACTCAAGTTCATCTAGGAAGTCACACTCTGCATGTTTTGGTGGTTTTCCTTGTCTCAGTCTGCTGTGATAAATCTGCTTCAGTTTGGTACTTTGAACTACAAGAATGGTTTTCTTTTCTTGTTCTATTGAATGTCGCGAACTCCATACACCCGTTCTAAGCATGATTTTAAAGTCCTCTTTCCAAGTGTTCTGCACATAGCTTGCCATACTGGTATGATACCTGTTAAAGTACAGACAAAATGCACATCTTAGCTTTTGGTAATATTTATAAAGCTCATCTTTGTTTTGTGTCCAAAGTTGGTTTGTAAAGACTTAGCGGTCGCCCACCTGAAAAAGAGTGGAAAAACTGGGACGGGCAAGTAAAACTTGCAGGGAGAAGAGTAGGGCAGGGGGAAGAGTATGGCAGGGGGAAGAGTATGGCAGGGGGAAGAGCAGCTTTGGGGAAAGAGCAGGGCAGGGGCCAGAGCAGGGCAGGGGCCAGAGCTTGGCGGGGCCAGAGCAGGGCAGGGGCCAGAGCTTGGCGGGGGCCAGAGCTGGGAAGGGGTCAGAGCAAGGAAACCTCTTCTCTAAATTATCGTTTGATTTCTGTAAGTTTAGAAAAACGTGTATAAGTGTATATCATCCAATACGTTTTGTCAGGGCTGATGCATTCATTGATTTTCTTATTGTGTGCAACCCCCAAAATGTAATAAGTTTTATATACCCTAATTCAGTTGAGCGGAAGGCTGAGCTGAACAAAATAAATATTTGTGTACTATTGTCAGACTTTTTTAACCCATACATTTACTCAACATGTATACTTACAGTTTGTGGATGGTTGGTTCGTCCAGTTGGTCTTTAAGTATGCCTTTTGTTAAAATTTGAATGAATGATGTCTTGTTGATAACTTGCAGGCAGGGCTTTCACAAAATGTGTGGCTTACACTGAAGAAAGCATCGACAATTCATGCACCAGTGCTATTAAACTGGATATTAATAAGTAAAGTGGTGCATAGACCGTGGGCAATAGAAAGGGAGGTATTGCAACGCCACTGAGGGAAAGCCCCAAATTTATTCTTTCGTCAATGGGCTTTCAAGGTTCAAGGTTCAAGTACATACTTTTGTTGATCCTGCCCATTACATTATGAGAAAATTTACAAGAAAAGAAAAGACAATTTATTGTCCGTCCTTGAAACTTTCAAACTTTTAAAATGTGTGTCCAGATTGTGCAGGCTATGCAAATTAAATGTTGTGTTTCTGATGCATGAGTCTTAGTCATGATGTCAGATTGCACACAGTTGCATGGCAGTAGGGAATTCCACCTTTGTGAAATTGAACAGGAAGGACAAAATGAGGTTGTTAACCAGTATTAAAAAACTTCACACTTGGCTTGATTATTCCAGGATAGTCGAGATAGTTGATTTCCCAAGATTATTGCAATATTTCTTTTCTTTCTTCTTCTTTTTTCTGGACTCCAGTTTATTCTATAAAAATCAGGAAACATTAAATAATGATGTATAACCAAATAGTGAACTTTTATGACAAATTATATGATTCTCAAAACATTTTGTGGAAAAATCCAAGCACTTACATCGCTGTACTTGGTAACAACGCTTACCAGCTTACAGACGAGGATGACTATTGGCTCCAAAACAGGATCTTTCACGCTATCAACCAACCTGCAGACAGGATAAAAACAGATTGACCTGAGGTCACTAAAACTTAACATGACATGTCATGAGTTCATATGTAGTTGAGTTACACCTCACTGCCGTTGAGAGTTAGGTTCAATTCTGCTGTCAAATTCTTTGGCACGCGACGCAAGAAAAGAAGAGATTCTCAAAAAAAATCTGCCAGAGTCCATTCCCCGAAAATTACGAGAATCCTGGATTCTCGCAAAATTCTTAAGCGAGAATCCATTTTGACTCTTGCGGAGTCTTGCAAACTTCTAGGCCTGCTCTTTAAGTCCTTTACCTACAGACTTAGCCTTTCTCTATGGTGTAACTTTAATACTTTGATTGCAACGATTTTGTGTATAGGCCGAAATAACCTCGTATGCGCGTAATCTGTGCTCACTATATACAACCAATACGACAATAGATATTTTCCTGTTTTACTGGGTACAAGGAAACATAAATTTAAAACTATATCGGAAGTGTGAAAGCAGCATTCAACTAATTTTTTTCACAAAGTCTTTTCGTCTCCCTGAGACTTAAAGTATTTTTGTGTGAAATTGCCATACTCATTTCTCAATCAGCCAGTAATATTTCAAGGGAAGTTTTCTACTGTCACTATCTTTAAACCAGTCTAATGAAAATCTGTGAACTCTCTTTGAAAGAACTATTGTATTCGTAAACTTGCGTATGATTCTTACACAGATGTTTTATTAGTCATCTCACATAATTTAACCTGGTTTCCATCATGGTTTAAATGTCCAAGTCTTTCATTGTCTGTCTGGGGAAACTGAAATATGATGTTGGT
>JAUELU010091383.1:0-13605 GCA_032357145.1 Evasterias troschelii
GCGCAAACAAGGTCGTCAGCGCCTACTATTCGCTGAGTACATCGGAAGATTAGTTTCTCCAGAAGTTCTGCTCTCCCAGCTTGAGATTAGGAGAATAGCACAAGACAGGAGAGAATGGGAAAAGCTTGTGTCCGCCTGCTGTGCAGCCAACTGATGAAGACTGATGATGGTTGGAAGGATTCGTGAGTGTATGTCCTGTGAGTTTAACGAAGTACTTCTGCTGTGATGAATGTCGGGAGCTGTTGACTCGTCAACATTGCCATCTGCCCAGCCGTTCACATAATCCATCAATGAGTTGTGAATCAACCCTCATAAAATGAAAGGCTAAAAGGTGTAGCAGCTAAGACAAGATCCAATTTGGAAGTCCTCCAGAATGTGATGGCAGTGTAAGAACTTAACAAACGGTCAACTTTATCCAGCCTAGTGGCGCACCAATCTAAAACAATCAATATAATCATGTTTGCCCTCACAGGTACCCATTAACCCCTGGGTGAAGCGTAGCAATTATAGTGTCTTGTGTCTTGCTCAAGGAAACAAGTGACATGGCTGGGATTTGAATCAACACCCTGATGATTTGGCCACAGAAACTTGAGTCAGGTGCAGCCAACCGCTCAGCCAAATCAGACCGAACTGGACATGGTCGGAAATCAAGGCAAAATTAAATTTCAGCAACAATTTAGAATTAAGTTAACATAACGTCTTAACTTAAAAATTCTTAACTTCTCGCTTTTAAGAGATTTTACTAACCAATATCTCATCTCAGATTCACCGCCCAGTACCACAACTGTTTTCCTCAAAACATGCCACATATTTTCTCATCATAAAGCAGTTTAATAAAACTGGACCCTGGTCCTCAAATGCCCATTACAATTATTTGGTGAGCTTGACTTCATTTAATGTACCCTCCCCTACAGTGCAACGTATTACACCTTGCCCAGAAATTTGTTTCAATAACAACTTACCATAAGGCCTCACGCAGATGTAGGCCCTTAGAGCAGTGCAGTCCAAATCATTCCAGAGTGCATTGTTTTTAAGGACGACACAGTCTTCCCCATTACCATAGTTATTGGGTTCGTGGATATCCCAGAGAGATCTACAAATAAATAAAAGAATTCAAAAACATTGATTATGAATTACCAGCATCTTATGCTCTTGACTTTTGATTTCTTCTTCTTTTCTTTCTTTCTGTAGTCTGTAGATTTCAGAACAAGAAACTCTTCACACAGATGATGTCTGTACATATGGCATGCTTTTTAGTGGCATTTTCATGTTTATGGGTTATCGATAGGTACCACTTGGCATCAAACATTGTAAAGTCGACTATCTTTACCAGCAATGATAGTCCCTTTTTAAACACACGACTATGCGCTTTGCGCAAATAATGTATGCAGCATGTAGAAATTCTTAAAATTTCCATGCATAACTGGTCAGTGAACCTTTTGACCCTGTAGAAAAATTAGAAAACTTGATGCAGCCCAAAGCCAAAACCCAAATATCCTGTAATAGCTGTTGCAAACTGCTTATTATTTATTGCAGTATCTTTATACAGGATAAAATTATCAGCAAAAGCTGTTTTACATCAATGTCCTGTTATACATAACAAAATTCAACGAAAACAACACACTAAAAAAATGAAAAATACAAAGAAAAACTACTTGAAACACAGTTTCTTATATAAATGTTTAAAAATGTCAATGGAGGAGGAACTTTGAATACAAGAGGGAATATTGTTCCAAACTTTAGCACCGGCAAACTTATAATTATTAAAACACTTGATGTTCTGTTTAGGGACAACAACATTAAAGGGGACCTAATAATAATGACAATAGTGAATAGAACTTATATAGAGCTGTTGAACCATACAACCCAAAGTGCTTAACAAAGAATAAGAATATACAGCAGGGTAAAAAAATGTCAAAGGGACTAAAAACACAATCACTTTAAAAGCTGCAGCAGTGAGAGAAAAAGTTTTATAAGGTAACTAGATTACATATTGAATAAAATTAGTTTTTCAGGATTCAATTGCAGAATTGCCATCACTTAAGACTATTTTATGCCTCAAATCACATCTTGTGTTTCTTATTGCTGATGATACTCAGGAAATAATCTAACTTTGAAATTTGAAACCCCCAAAAAGATTTGGCTACATTATCTGTGTATAGTGCACACATAATTTTATGCTATATCTGTTGCTTTAAATGCATGCATGAGATGCACAACACCACAGAAGCAAGTTTAAATCAACAAAAATTGCTATAATTAAGGGTAATTCTTGGTCCAGTGAAGAGCCATCACTCCATGAGAAGCGACCTTCAGTACTCAAATCATGGAGACCTATGTAATGTTCACCTCCAGCCTCTCGCACCTTGTTACCAAGCCATGTCTAGTTTTAAAGTCCAATTCATAAGAAAGCAGTATTAGTATTGTGACTAATAAGTTAAAGTTACAATAGACCCTTCTCAGATGGGGTCACTATTTTTTGTCACTTGCCATGCTGGAGTACGCGAGTACGCGCACATCACACACTCTTTACTACAACTGCGCAAACATAAGCTATGAAGCACAATGCTGGATGGCACACTATCCATACATGTGCCTAATACTCTAGTATGGCAGACTCTTGCATTGCTATAAACCTTCGTCATGGTGCTGCCATCTTGATTCTCTCCCATTCAAACCAATGTAATCAAACCGAGGCTGGAAGTGCATGGTCTGGTTACATATTGTACAGTGAATTTCAACATTCATTACTACAGTTGAATGCAGGGAACATGACCAAGATGGCGGCAGAATGATGAAGGTCTAAAGAAATGTGACGTCATTAAGAAGGGAACAATTTGGGGAACAATTTACTAAAAATAAAAATTATGATTAAAATGTGAAGCATTTAAATTGTGCAATACAATGAACAGAACACCCTTACAATATTAGAGAAAGAAACCCATTGAAGCAAAAGGAAAACATAAAAAATAAAAAATCAAGCAAGTTAGGAAGGTGCTGGGAATAAACATTGATGAGGAGGCACTTGAGCAATGACGCTACCTCTCTGAGAGTTCCAGAGAATACGTTTCACTGGCAAGGCACAGCAGCCGCAAAGGCACTGTCTCCTCTGGTGAAACAGAAAACCATTAAACAAATTAAATAGCCAAACTCCCTTTTCAACACTGCCGAGTCAAATCTACATAATACCCTGCTGACTTACTGAAGGAAAGGTCTTACGTTTAATTCTGGGCTGGTGATTTTAGCCAGGTCTCCTTGAGTGCTCTGGCAAGTCAGTCTTGCATCGTTCCAAGTCTTCTGGTCTGGCATGAGTTTGTAACAAAGTCCCTTGTACAGGGTCCAGCCATCAGGGCATAACACTAAAAGCAAAAGGGGTTTGAAACAAATAGTTGGATTTTGCCATCTTGATTATCTCTCATTCAAATCAATGTAATCAAACCAAGGCTGGAATAGCAAATAGTCTGGTTACTTTTTGTACAATGAGTTTTAACGTCCATTACTTTTAAAATCAGTTTATGTTTCAATCAAAATAATCATTTTAAAAAACAATTTACCCTCAAAAAAGGACTTGTATACGAACATTGATAAACAATGGTGGCAGCCTGTCCTTTCTTGTATGCCACATTTGTACAACAGTCTGAAAGATACTCATCCCTCGTATCTGGATGACCCAGTGACAAAACTGTTACCCAACTCATTTCAGTTAGTCCTGAGGTTATTTAGATGCATACCTACAGGTCTCTGGCATACGAATGGTTTGTTGTATGTACAGGAACCATCGTTCCATCGTCCGTTATCTTTTAAGACAGTGCAGTCCTCTCCAGTGTCTCTGTAGTTATCAGGCTTTCCATTATCCCAAAGAGTCCTGCAAAGAAAATTCCAATCAAGCGCTTGATTATTTTGCTAAGAAAATTCCAACCAAGTGCTTTATAATTATTGGACATGCATCTTTGTAATAACGAAAAGACAGGAAATGGCACAGTACACAAAAATCTACACAGCTTTTTTACGGCAACGTTGTATTTAAAGTAAAAGCAGAAATCAGCTGATTACAGATCAAGGAATCTGGGCCCCATTTCATAGAGCTGCTTAAGCAGAAAATATTGCTTAACAAAGTTCTGTTAAGTAAAAATAAGCAGGGCATCAGAAACAGATTATACATGGTTGTGCCTAGCTACTTTTTGTGCTTAAGCAGCTCTCTGCAATTTGGATCTTGTTATGTTGCTGTAGATTGTAGAGCCCTGTGTGAAAAGGTCATAAAGTTTAGCCCTCTATCTCAAGTCACGCATTTCCTCATGAGTTATTCCCCAACCCTTTGCATTTTGAAATAAATCAGAATAGGCAGAATGAAACCCAACTTTTCCCTTCTTAATTGTTTCATCAAGTGAAAAGCATTTGGACGTGTGCTTATGCCCTCTTCCCACCCCCTCCCTCCCCCTCTATTTCACTCTCTCTCTCTCTCTGACTTATTTTGAAAGCACACTGAAGTCCATGAACAGGGATGAGATTTAAAGAAAGTGGAAATTCTTGAAAAATAGCTTGCAGGCATGGGTTCCTCTTATTCTAGACACAAAACCTCTCAGATAGTACAATTCAGGAGGTTTACAGACTCTGTGCATCACCAGAAATACAAAACAAATACAGGTTTGGACAAAATGTGGACTATCTTCTTCTCCCTTTTGGTGAATGATTTACTTCTCTCGAGAAAATTTGAAGGCTCCAAGAGTTTTTGAGAAAATCCTGAAATCAGGAAAAATCCATTTGCCTGCAAACATTTAACCTAACCCCAAGACCAGGGTTACCAGATTGCTGTAAACTTACGCAAGATCGGAACTGAGTGGTGTGCCGTCCACCCACACAAACTGGCCCTCGTCAGATAAATCGTGAAGCCCTATCCAATGGTTGTTCCCAGAGGCAGAAACATATCGTGAAAGCCATGCCTAAATGGTGAATAAAAATAAAAACATTATTCAAATAAAACTGAAACGCTTAAAAATAGTGTATCCATTTTAAACACTGGACAACCGATACAATTTGAAACAATTCCTTGAAGAGAACACACACCGTTAGTTGTTTTCCTGTTATTTTATTTATTCTTATACTAAATTCCTGTATCTTGTTGTTTTGTACTTTATTGTTGCTGTCCTAATGTATTTTTGTAAAGCGCCTTGAGGCCTTTCATTAAGTTCTATCTAAATGCTTTATCATTATTATTACAAACAAATACAAGAAAATCACACAAATTTGATTTACAATAACTATTTTAGATTCATATAAAATATCTGGGAAAGATGATTTTTATTGTGAAACCGGCACAAACTAAACCTTAGAAATCTCATAGTTGTTCCCAAACTAAACAATACTTGACTTGTCAATCTAAGAACAGATAACTCTCCTTCATCTTTCCCTTCACAGCTTTCTTTGGTTCAACAAAAAAAGTATTAGACAGCTTGGGGGGACAAAGTCTGTCAAGTCCAAACACAAGTTAAGAAATTGTTGTCCTTTAGGCAAGCTCATTATTACAAATTTGGATGCAGAATACAACATTGTCATAGAATATAATTACAAGGTGAAATCTGTACTATTCCATTTAACAAGGCAAAGCAGAGATAATGGAAAAGCCAGATTTCACTGAGTAGTTATATTCTGCAACAAAGCACAAATATCAATAATGAAAGACATTTATGGTAAATTTAATTGGCGCAATTGTAGGACTGTCCTCCTGTTTGATCTTACGTTCATATCCAAGCTGGTGATGATGGCTAGGTCAGCCTGATCTGCCACACAGGTCATCCTCGCATCGTTGTAGTTCAGTATTTGAGGCTGGACTAAGTAGCACATGTCTTCATATATCATCCATCCATCCGCACAGCCCATAACTGTTGCAGCAAAAAGAAAGTCAAATTAGAAACAGGAAACTGTGATCTTACTCATTATCACAGCTTGGTACAAGTGTTTGCCTAAATAAATTCTTGACTTTACGTTTAACAAGTTGTTTACAAATACTTTCTTATATAAGTTGCATGTTACATTATACATCTTGGTGTCTCACCTCTGGGTGTTTTGCAGACCCATCCGCGTAACCTGTTACAATTTAAATCGTTCCATTTTCGGCTGTTAAAGAACATCTCCGTACAGTCCTCACCAGTGGAATAGTCATTGGGCTCACCATCATTCCAGTTGGCGTACTTGACCACGGAGAGATCAGTCCATTCAAAACCTAAAAGGGGATATAGAATAAAATTATTAAAACACCTTTCTGATATTATATGAAACCAAGGAATTAAACAAAAAACAATGACACTCGTGGGCCTATGATACTTTTGTCAATATGACAATGAAATCAATGTTCGGATTTTAGAGGAGAAGTGAAAGACAAAAAATAGCAACAACTACAATAATTTCATTTAAAATACACCAATTTTAACCAAGGCTAAGACCATGACATCGTGAAATAAAAAAATATACATAAAATTACTTGAAGTTACAAGGTAAATCAGTAAAACAATAAAATAAAAGAAAGAGGATTTTAATGAAAAATAAACATGGAATATTAAAATCACTACAACATACTGTAAACAAATGTAGACACTTAAAAATTTGCACAATTATGTGATTTTAAAATGAGGATTTATTGAGAGCTTTCTAAAAATGAGAGCAAGGGCTCCTTCAATAACTGTTTTTAATCCTGATATTGTTATTTCCTGGCCAGAAGATACTTGTAGAAAGACAACACTAACATTAAAAAACTGAACAGTCTTTAGATGTGGGAGAGAAACATGAAAATGGAAAAGACCCAAATAAACAAGTAAGGACCAAAAACCCAACCCATATATCGTCACACCAGAGCAATACAGTTGTATCTCAATTTTGCAAAAACACTGTACCGATATCTTAAACAAAAACATCATATCTCTGCACCTACTTGTTTTGTGTATACATGCAGGCTAGTTTAAGCGGTGTGTAATGCAAGTGCTATTTTAGGAGATACAACACTTTGGCACTGAAATGAAAATATGAACTGTTTGTTGATTTTGAACTGGATTCTATAGAGGTGTAAAGGTTGGGGAAAAGTACCACTAACGGTTTTCGTGCACAAACAAAACAGAGAAACAGACTTTTTACTGTGAGACAAGTTCCTTACCTCCTTCAATTTGTGAATCATGGAGTCCAATCCAAAAGTGCTCATCAGTACTGTTTTTTTTTTTTATATTTAAAAGAAAAACAGTCATAAAGTGTCTATCCTATGTTTGATCAAAGGGGGTGGATCCAGATGGCCATTAGCAGGGGTGGAGAGGGACTGTTTGGGAACGCTAATGCATAGATGGTACAATACCATGGGAAGGTTTACTTGAGCTGGTGAGAGAACAAAATCTAGATACTAAATTCAATTTGTATAGGTCGGTATCAACATTCATTTTACTTTGTCAACTAACTTGTTTCAGGGTGAGAGTCACATCACAGTAAGTAAATTGGTCTGAAAGAAGGATCCATATTTTAGGAGGTATGTGGAAATGACGACAATGCCACCATACGTGCTCAATTTCACAAAGAGCTAAGATTGTTCTTGGGCCATGTACCAAACTTAATTACTAATGAAAGTGTGGTGTCACAATACAATTCACTATGGTAATACTGTACAACTCATCTTAAACAAGATGAATCACAGTGCTTTGTGAAATCGTCACAAAGCACTAAAATTCATATTAATAATAAAACAATATTTATAGAGCATAGAATTAAAGAATATTTCCCAGAGTTTTTTGTTATTGTGACATCACACTTTGCTAAGCAATTAAGAATGATTTGCAGTTACGGTAAATTTTAGCTTGTTTTCATGATTGTAAAATTGGCCCCTCAGTGTTCCAGATATCGAGGAGCTTTTAGGAACAGTATACTCAGCCCAACAGAAGCAAAATACACAGCAGGAACATTTTCATATGAATAAATTACCAGAAAACAGGTACCAGCTACCCTTTTTCACTATGCAGACATAGAAAGTCTGAATTCTGTCAAGATTCTCATTCTTGTTTATGACCAACAAAATGTGAACGACTCTCTTTCAAAAACGTTGCCATCTTTGATCAACTTACTAGAGTGCAGCTGTGGCTACAAACGCTTCTTCCTCGGAGCTATGGAAGCTTGCTAGATTGGATCCAAGACTGACACACTGAGCTTCAGCATCCCAAAACGATTTCTTAACTGCAGGTTGAAAGGGCTAATGAAGGAGAAGAAGAAAAAAAAGAATATCTCACATGAATTGAACATGGAGGTCATCTAAACAGGGCCCAATTTCATAGGGCTGCTTAACAGTAAGCAAATTTCTGTGCTAACTGTAGCAGAAAAATTTGCTTAAGCATAAGCGTATTTCACAGGTTAGCAAAAAATAAGGCGCCCATCTTGCGCGTTCACAATGGATTTGCATTGTTACGTCATTCAGTTACATGCAGTAAGCACAGGATTAGCATGCCTTTTCGTGTGCTTACGGTTAGCAGGGCAATTAAATAAAAACTTGTACGTAAGCACAGAAACGGCCGTCAAGCAGCTCTATGAAATTGGGCCCAAGTCATTTAAAACCATGACTCTTCACACCTGAATATAAACAAACCCTTACCAAAATTTCCAATTCCATTTTCCAATTTGAATTTTTCCAATGTTGTGTTTTGGCACAAAACTAATCGGACCCAATTGGACAAATTTGGAAACAATTGCACTCAGTTGGATTCAGTTTGAATTTGTTTCCAACAAGACCCATGAGCCGACAGTTCAAAAACTTACGGGGATGTAATTTATCCCACCCCACTCAAGGGATTTACACCAGTGCATTTAACTAATTCTAAATCCAGTTGGCACACATTGGAATAATTTGAATATTGTTCTCTTTTTTTATTGGACCCTGTTTGGAAATAAATGTTCCAATTGGAAATATATTAGGGGCTGTAATTTCAAATTGGTAGAAACAAATTCAAACAAGTTCCAATTCAATTAAATCAAGCCAACTGAGCCCATTTGGATTTCCAACTGGACTCAGTTGGTCTAAGATTTTGGACAGACCTACACCATTTCGTTCATCACACTTTCCTTCTTTGAGTATTACCTGTGGTATATCGTCATATTTTAAATAGGTTTTATGTACCTTGAAGCAGTTGTCTCCCCACCCTATCCAGCCGACGGGACATCCTATGTTGGTAGGCAATGTTGGAGAGGGCTCTGTAACGAGCGGAGCTGGCGTGTAACCAGCCCGTTGTGACTCACAAACGTATCTATTGCCGATGTCGCAGTTGACGAAATTCCAGAGACCGCTGCTGACTCCAGACGATGATGCCACACAGCTACCTCTAGAGTCGTCTAAAGAATTAGAGATTCATGAGTGTCATAAAATATTGGTTTCCAAAACAACAAGTTTTGTTTGGGTTTGTTTGTGTTTTTGGGGTTTGTTTTTTGGGGGGAGGTTTAAGATCAAGTTTGCAAAAATAATTAAATTCAACTATTAAAAATGCTCCCAATCTGTTAATGGTTATAAGTAGTAGAGCACAGTAGAGCTTTTAAACTTAAGCAAACAGTGTTTAGTACTATGACCAGAAGGCTGATATGGGTTCACCAAGACTTAAATGCTGTAACACTTCACTGAACACTGCAATAAATATTTAAAGCATTCTTACCAGGTTGTCCTCTGCCCCAGTTGTTGTAAGTAATCGGAATGTTGTTAACCCATTGGTAGGAGCCTTTTTGTGCTGATTCACTCATCCCAATCCAAAACATCTGACCGTTCTGAACACCCAGTCGGCTTGCTAGGAAAGACTGTTCATATCTACCCATAAATAAAAGAAAATCCATAAAAAAGTTGAGATTAAGTCACTACAAGAATAATCCCACAGTGATCATCTAAAAAAAAGTCCATTGTCCCTCGTTTTCAATAGGATTTGAAACGTTGCACCCTTTTTCAGATTGTTTTAGTTGCTTATTACCTAATAGTCCTATAGATTCAAAAGACCACCTTTGTGAAATGGGTGTAGGCTTCTTCAAAAAAACTTAAGATTTATTAATTTAGTTTTCAAAGTATTTTTTTATTTAGCTCCGGTATTTGACAGTCTTGATAGTGTTTGTCAAACTGCTCTTGAATTTTGGTGAAAAACTTTGGATGGCATGTTGATTCTATGTGATAGGAACTGACAACGTAAAATACCCTTACTAGAGCTGGCAGCAAAGCTGTCAGGGAATTTCCCACAGATCCATGTCACCATGATTACAAAAAGTATTTCGTTGAGTTTTCTAGTTTATTTCCTGGCAGTCAAGATAAACAGATGTTGTTTGTATGGACAGTTTTGCAAAGTGTACAATAATTTCCACATTTAAAGAATAATGTAAACAAAATAATTTTGTGATAGCTGAATAGCAATTTCTTATCAAAACGTTGATATAAATCAGGTTTCAGTGATTAAGTTTACTTTTGAGACGTCCTTAGTTTCATTACTAGAAATTTATAATAAATATAGAAATATAACAATTGTACACTTACGGGCAAATCGCATTTTGGCTTGCAGGCGCGTCAAGCGCTCAAATTATTAACGAAGCCGTGTTGTTTACTAACCAATCACGCAATGAGTTTTGTGAAGATACATGTGAAAAGAAAACAATTAAAGAATTCCAGAGCAGGGTTCGAACAGGGGTCCACAGAAGTGGAAGGCAGAGAAGATTTAACCACTGATATGCCAACCCTAATATACATGTATTACCTATCTCTGATGGTTATCAGATGTGCTCCTACTGCTGCACAGTCACTGTTAGCCTGGTCCCAAGACACTTCAGAAGCATCTTCAAATTTATAGCAAGATGACTCAAAGGCGACCCAACCCTGCATAAACAAACACAATGAAATCAACACTTCTGGGATGAAGCCATGAGGCTGTTGTTAAAACATTTTTAATTCTTCTCAAACTACAGAAACTTTTAAATATTTTACATACACTTGACCATTTGAGCATTCAAATTGACCCTTCGTAAGCCTATGAGTACAAAACAGGAGTTGAAAATATATGTCTTAAAAGCCATTTTTCACATGATTACGCTTTTCTCACATTAGGAATATTTATGATTGAGAATAAAAGAGTAGTGACTCAGTCTAAAGTGAACTTTTAAAACCTTGCAGTTTAGGTCGTCGGATAAGGCTCAGTCCTTTTTTTTTGCACAACCACAACCCTGCTGTTTATAATCTGTGAACTTGTTTGAACTGTGTTCAGTGTGCTTTGCTGTCATTTGCCTTATTTCATACAATTTTCATTTTTCTCTGTGTTAATTTTTTTAAAGCTTGTTATAGCATTTTATACTCCAACTTATTGTGTCAAAATCATAATTCTAGTTTCTTAAAGGAGGAAATAAATAAATGACATGAGCCAATATTTGTGGCCACAATTTTACTAATAACAAAAACTTGAAAGAAAGTTTATTATTATGTCAAGTTTGATATTTCTGAGTGCATGAGCTCTTACCAAATCACAGCCGTTTGGAGTGATAGGAAACTGAGTTGGTCCCAAATTCTGCTTCATTTGTTTACAGATATAATGATTACGATCCTCACATTCCTGGTCATTCCATGTTCCCTGAAAAGTAGGAGAGAAAAGACAGGAGAAATTTTAACACCAAGCTCCATGCAAGGAAGACTTATCAAATAATTATGTACCCTGTTCAGGTCAGTCCACACTAGGTCATCAACAGGGGCCCAATTTCATAGAGCTCCTTAAGCAGAAAATGTCACTTGCTGAGCAAAAATAAGCAGGATACCAGTCGCAGAATGTACTTGTGGCAAATGGTATCTCCTGGTAATCTTATTTTGGTAAGCATAATTGTTTGTGTTTAGCTCCTTTTAGTGCTCAGGAAGCTCCATGAAATTGAGCTCAGGTCCAATGCTACAGACAGCCCTACATGTATAATGAATAGCACCCTCCACTGTAAAAAATTTGAACTTGCAACATTGATCACTTAAGTGGCATGAAAAGGCGGAGAGGACAAGCTCACCAGACTCAAGCTCTGGTGTTTTTGATCATTCGGTCTTAACACCTGTGTGGGTGGAGCTTGTTTCTGGCAGGGTCAGACAGCAATATTTGCCACCTAACTTTGCTAGAAATGGTTACTTTGTCACATAAAATCATTTTTAACAATCTCCATCAGATTTGGTAATTCGGCACCGGAAGTGTAATTTAATAACAGACATATGGCAGAATCATATAAATGTACACTATTATTGTTTCATCAAAACAAAGATTGCCTGAACATTATTTGCTCAAATTTGTTGACATGTTGTGCCTCAGTTTGGCCAAGCATCATTATGGATGACTTGTCTACTTACCATTGTGTACACCTCCACACAATCCTCATTCTTGCCTTCATAGTTGTTTGGTTCGTTGATGGCCCATTGGGCAAAGGTGACTGGTGAGCGGTCAGTCCATTCGTAGGTCAAGGATGTCACAGTGTCACTCATGCCAGACCATATTTTACCAGTCAGTCCATCTGTGGATAATGTCAGAATTTGCATAATCTTTGTCAATGCTATGTAATTGTGGAAATAAATTTTCAGTTTGGAAAAAAAGTCAAAATGGCAAAAAGGAAAGGAACATACTCTCTACCATGATGGACACGATGTAATTATTTTCATTGCTATCATGGATGGAGATCAAATCTGCACTCATTCTTCGGCAGTCCTCGAGGGCGTCGGTCCAGGTACCATCTCCTGGCTGGGCTTGGTAACAGTAATCACCGTAGGAAGTCCAACCAGCTGGGCATCGGTAACCAGGGGCAAGGGTAGCAGGTTGAGTAGGCGGAGCTACACCAGGGACTGTGACCACATTGTTAAAAAGATAATTTTAAAATCAGTATTTGAATCAAACCAATTCTTCATAATTTTCATTATTGCATTTGAATTTTTTGAACTGAGAACCTTTTGCATTTACTCATTAGAATATATGGGATAATTTTAAATAAAACTTTTAAATAAGTCAATAACCTGGGCCCAGTCTCTCAGAGCTGCTTAAAAGCACAACAATGACGTTTGTCACAAAACAATTGTTCCTCCCAGAAAAAGGTTACCAGCCAAAATACCATACCATAATATGCTTTCTTTCACCTTTTAGCTTCCTGCGTAATTTTGCACAGAGCAACTTTTAAGCATCAATTTCTGCTTAAGCAGTGACATAAAATTGGGAAGAATGGACATAAACTTTCTGTTTAAGATATGTTTTAGTGCTGTCTTGCTTTGCAAACAAATATAGTTAAAGGCCGTATCACAATCGGCGGCTACAGCAACAACTACGGGTATAATTCTGCATTGTGCTTAGCAACTGTCTTAGCTGTAACTTAAGCCGCAAACTTGGATACAGCCTTACCTGTCATGCTGCTTGGTGCTGAGAAATTATAGCATAATTTGTGCAGTAATCAACGTATACATTTGTTGAAATTATGAGTCAATTTGTTTCTTCTTCATATTAATAAATACTAACCAAGCTGATAGTAGTCAACTCCAATGGCTGTGAGTAGTCCATTTACACTGTCCAAGTTCCTATCGCTCAGCGAACAAATCTTTGAATTCTTATCATAGTCAAATGACAGGCA
>JAUELU010091464.1:0-13588 GCA_032357145.1 Evasterias troschelii
GAGAGAGAGAGAGAGAGAGAGAGAGAGAGAGAGAGAGAGAGAGAGAGAGAGGGAGCGCGAAGCATAAAGCAAGGGTAAACAATGGAAAGGTAGACAAAGGGAGGGGGGGGGGGTTAGACGGAATACCACAATAAGTTAAAAACATAAAGGACAAAATCGAAGAGGGAAAGAGGGAGAAAAGGGAAATAACTGTTACATGGAGCAGACTAAAAGGGAGGATATCTATGAGGAAAAGGAGAGGGACAATTGACGAAAGGTTATTATGTTGTTCAAACCATGGCGTTGAATTGCTGAGTAGTTTCTCCCTACTCAGACGAACAGTCTCTCTGTGTTTGACTAGTGCCTTAAAATTGCTGATAAATCATAACATTGTCAATAATAGTGTAATTAATTGTAATTACTTGGATGCAGATCTGGAGAGTTCTAGTGCTCTCGTCGTAAAACGAACTTCCGCCACTACAACTATGGTGACGAGGGTTGGAAACTTCATTGGCGAACCAGTCAATATCACATTCAATAACGGTCGCTTCGATAATCAAGATACCCTGATGCAAGACTTCAAATCTTCACCTCATCCCAGCTGGTTTGTTAGTTTCCAAAGTAATGCTGAGACTGAATTAAGTTTCACTCAGCCACGTATTAATGATTTCAATCCACAGATCACACCTCAGTAAGGCTTAGAAACAAATTACTGAAAAATGTGCCAACTATAGACAGTCTATCAATGTGAAGTTTTGCCCGAAGCTCTCATCGTTAAAGGCACTGTACACGTTTGGTAACTCAAAATAAAGTATATATTGGCAAAAAACTTACTTGGTATTCGAGCAACGGAGAGCTGTTGATGGTGTAAAAATTGTGAGAAATGACTCCTCTGAAGTAACGTAGTTTTTGAGAAAGAGGTAATTTCTCACTAAAATAATAAAAGACTTTTGGCCTGAAGTATTTTATACCTATCTGAAAGCACACTAATTTGTACAACAAGGGTGTTTTTTCTTGCAACTTCAATGACCAATTGAGCCCAGATTTTCACAGGCTTGTTATTTTATGCATATGTTGGGATACACTAAATGAGAGTAGTGGTATTGGACAGTTACAAAACGTGTTCAAGTATAAGTTCTCGCAACAAACAACTGTTTGTTTAGTCTTGTCCCCGCCTGGCACATCTTGAGGGTTATGCCGAACATCACCAGTGCATAAGGATGAGATTTTAACAACTAAAATTGATAGGCTCATATGTTTTGGAGAAAGCTTAGTACGTCTTTATTCTTTATATTTAAGGAAAACACTCGCATCCGTAAAACACTGTATTTGTGTAAAATGTAAGCTTTTCCGAGTTTATTTGTTTGACTTTCTGTATAATAGTTTTGTAATTGAAAGATAATACTCAATTTTGAAACTTGCCGGTATTCTGGTAGACATTGTGTGCCTGAGTGTTTAGTGGATGGCCATACATTTTCATAAAACCTTAGTAAATGATTTGTCCATAACACTGAACTTTTTTCTTCTTACTTTTTTACACAGTGTTGTTGAGAGTAGTATACCTGTTTCAGTTAAAGCATTTTTTCGAGAACAAGTTTGAAAAGATGCCGAAATTTGTAGATACCACTTGGCTGTCAGTCCAAATGTCACACGTAATAAAACACTTAAGAGGGATTGCAATTAGGGCTTATCTCCCATTTTTAACCGCAAACACTTTTGGCAAGACAACAGAGGACCCCCAGCTAGTTATGGAACAGACGTGTTTTCAATCAACTCTCTGGAACTTTAGACTTATCCCGAGTTGAAGTGGCCTTGACATTAACCAGGCGGCCTATGCACTGTGCGCAAATGAATACGAATTTGTTTGTACACAGGCAATTGTAGGGTTTTTCTTTTATCCACCAACATTTTACCAAGTCACCGATCCATGTTGATTGACACCCCTTCTAGACTGTGTGTATGTACCAGGGGAGGATATCATAGAGTTTAGCATGACTGGGATTTACCACGTAGGCCTAGGTGCTATTATGTTTTCCTTGATTTGTGACACAGCCGTTGACAGCGTCTACTCGCTGCAAGGTTCCTAGTTTGTTCTACAGTCCAGTACAGTACGTAGGGTGACCGTGCTTTTTCACACATTGGGCATGTTCTCTGGAATAAACTACCTGATTCAACCTATTCTGCAAACTTTAAAGACAGAACTGAAGACACTGCTCTTTACACAGCATACTGTGTCTAGTTCCTTAGTTCTTGTTACATATATAGTTATACTGCACAATTGTCTTATAAACATGAGCGTACATGCCTATAATTGGTCTTGGTCCTGCTATTTAATTTTCCTAGAGATAACAAATGTTCACAACATTAAAACCAATCGGTGGTCACGTTTTAGTAAAAACAATGATTTTCCCCCCCAAAATGATGCATTTTTAGTTTATTTTGTTGTGTCATTTCGCTTAGTTAATTTAGCATTCATCAATCGAAACAAGCACCGTTGAAAAATCCTAACGTTACCAGTGTCATTGGGTTATGTCAAAATAAGCAAAGTTGATTTCTAAGTTAAATATTAAACAAACTCGATAATGATATATATAATAAACAATTCTCTAGAGGATTTGCAATCGACTTTTAAAGGAAAGTGTAGGCTGGCCTATACCTTTAGTAAATACTCAACAAAATATTTTTTCTGTACCTATTTTGTTGACACTTCGATGACTAATTGAGCCCAAATCTTAACAGGTGATGATACTAACTTATCTTTGATAATTACCAAAAGTACACCATGCCAGTCTGATTTTACAAATTAAAGAAATTGTACATAGGCCTACCTTATTGTTAAACTTGGTCTGTATTTATTATCAATTTTAGATTCACCCTCTAAATTATTTGTGATGTTGCCACTTTTAGATGAGCGTGATTTCCAAGGTGAACTTCTAAAGTTTTGTTAAATAGCTTACCATTATTATAATTGAGACTAATTGTATTAAATAATATAATTTATATGTATTTTGTACTATTTTCAATTATTGACATGGGCAGATAGGTTTATAAGAATAATTTTCTGACAACAATTAATCTTTTAACATTTCAACCAACTATTAATTACCTGGCAGAATTACAGGAAACCGGGCTCAACACATTGATATAATTACTCACACTTAAAGGGTCGGCATACGTTTGGTAATGACTCTGAAAATCAATTGCGACAAAACTATGTCCCCAGTAACGCTTCTCAGATTGTGTGTTCCTATCAGGGATAAGTCTTCTTGCATGGACATACTCACTCCGGATTCTTCAACGATATAACGCGGCAACCTTTAAAAACGAAATTTTCACAGGTTAGTTTAAATGTATATAATCTACATTTAAACATGATTTAAACAATCAAACGGTTCAAAAAAATCAAAGGTATACTTTCCCTTTTAACAACGAATGAATTTTCAACGAATTATACATAATAAATTTATGCTAGATTCACCAAGCCCTGAATGAGCAATACACAAATAAAGTGATACAAAACCATTCAATCAATTCAGGTAGTTACAGTTTTTCTTTCCGATTTTTGTTCATACAAAATATAATCTTTTCAAATGCAGGTAGCCTATTCCCTTTTCATTCATCAGTTTTAAGTACAATGTAATTTAAGTACAAAGTAATTCAGAGTAATAAAAATATATCAGCACTCTTCAATAGTCGAAAATAAAGCATTCAAAATATAATTAGTTTGTTTATTTGTATACTTTTTATTTGTTTGGTCCTTTTGTTGAGTAGTTTTCTGAATAGTAATCAATGGAAAGCTATCAAGTTTGTCTGCTGCCACCTAGAGTCTCAAAGTAACTGGGCTTACATCGAGGAGCTGTAGCCTTCTGCCGTGTCACCAAATTCACCTATCGTGCCAGTGTATTCACTCGTATTCAACCGCAACATAGTCTACGTTCAAAAGGAAACAACAGAAGTGCAACAAGAGAGCACGATCTGCAGTAATATCGATCTGAAACGAAGCTCAATATTGACACAATTAAAGGAAGTGGGCTTGGGGTTTGGGTTTTCCCATTGTGACTTAATTCATAGAGAATGTGAGGAAATGTTTTTTGGAGCCCACTCGGGTTTGAACCAAGGACTTGCGAGGTGCACTACCACCATCTAACCACTACGCAAACTGTCCTGCTCAAAATAATCGCTTTTCTTGTCAATATGTACAGTATTAAAATATTGATTTATAAAAGGTAAAAGGAAATGTTTTCTTGAGCACATTCGGATTCGAACCAAGGACTACCACCATTTAACCAGTACACTAGCTGTCCTGCTCAAAATTGTATATAGTAGTATTATGTACTTTATATTTTTTTATATAAAGTAAAAAGACATTTTTGGGGAGCCCACTCGGATTCGAACCAAGGACTTTCTATGTCCGGCTCCCATAAACCTGTTTCAATACTATTTTCAAACATAAGATTTCACACTCCCGAGAATTGCTTCACCCAATTCTCAAAAACATAAAAACTGTGAAAGTGTACAATTTGTTGTCAATCTTTACAAAACATAAATGTAGTTCTTTATTTCGTGCACACAAAATAATTTATTTCAAATGCACGAAAGAATTTCGTGACCATGAAATGCATTCGAGCGAGCCCACGAAATAAAAAACTCAAAATATTCTCTTGACAAGTGAACTTTTCAGGGGCTCTGTAGTATGCACGAACTTACAAGGTAACACAAACGTACCCAGTGGAAATTCTTCGGGTGACAGTCCATACACAATCCCCCTGGTCAAGCTCGCGAGGGCTCCTAGGGTCAATGCAGTGTCCGTGTTCACCCATCTCCATCTATGCGGCTCCCCGTCATCCGTGCTGTTGAGAGACGCTTCCTCTCCGCCGGCATCTTCCTCCTGGGTGTTGGAGATCGCGATGGATGCCCCGAGAATCAACAGGATAATACTGAATATTTCACCTGGTAGTTCTTTCCTTTTTGAAGGAGTGGAAAGCAGACCTCCACCCCAACAATGAAAATGTGTACATGCTCAATTGATTTTTCTCCGTGCAGCAAACAGTTTTCATTATAAGACAAGTTTCTACTGCAGCCAGCTGCGTAACTAATTTTTAGCGGGGCACAAGGGGGTACAATTTTTCTAGGGGGGCACTGCTGGCAAATCAACTATAGATTCCTATGAATTTTTAAAAACTGGATCTTAATCTACGCAATGGCGGGTTCCGAACAGCCCCTCAATTAAACTAAAGGGAATATAGTCAATTTGCAAAATGTTGTTTCTATGCTCTTTTTCAGCGCTTCGTTTAAGATTTATTTGTCCTTTATTTTATTTGTTGGTTATTTTTCTCACTTCTTTTTCGCCAATTAAGAATCATGCAGTTACTGTTTGGATGTGATACATCATAACTGTTAACAAGGGATTGCGAGACCCTTTTTATGGGGATTTTGTGTTTGAGGACTCTGGCACTAGTATTTATTTATTACACACTTGGGGCCATGCACAGTAGGCCTAATCAATGTTAAAAACTTTGATATTTTTTCGAAATTGTTTTGACCCATCCGCCCCCCCCCCAATTTTGATTTTTAACCTAATGAAAAACTGCTGAATATACCCTGGACCATGTTACATTTTTGTATACAGTTGTGACCTTGCACATTCTAAAGCGTTTCCTGCCGGGCAAGATACTACACAGGCTTTTTGGAAAAATTGTGTGTAATAATTTTAACATAAATTCAAAATTTACAAAAGCAACAGCTGTACAGCTTTTGAGATGTCCCCCCTTTACTCACTGAAAAGTTGAGAAAATCAGACAGTGCAATCTTCATAAAACATAACATTTGTTGTTTTCTTCCGTTGATCTGTGTTCAAATGTGCCTGCCTGCAGGAAGTCCAAGCTCTGTGGCTCCTTTGTAAACATGTGATGTCACAGGTCACATTGTCTATACACTGAAGACCAATGTAATGTCTCAAATGAAGCAGATATTTTAGATCAATGCTCTCACAGCTCAAGAGTTTTCAATGGCTTTTCCTATGGTGGCCCTGAAGGGACATTGCAAATCGCAAATATCTTTGCAAATATTTGCGATCTTGCAAATATCTTTGCAAATATTTGCGATGTCGCTAACCGTTGAAGAACCTGAAACTTTGCATATAATTAGAGTATAACTAGGAGATGTTGATTGAGTTGTGACGTAATGATTACGTCACCAGGTGTCAAAATACAGTAAATCAACGATTAATACTTCAAAAAATTATAACTTATTAACTACTGAATGGATTTTCATAATCTATACATCACCGGACATGACATGACATGACCTCCACTTCCGGTCGAAATCGGAAGTGCATTGTAATTTAAAAGTAGCAAGTTTGTTCAAGTTGTTTTTAATTATGTTATAATCCAGCAAGGGTGTGGTTTACAAAAAATGTGTGTACATAATGACCTTTATGCAGACAACATGTGTGGAGTTTCAGATTGATGACGTCAACATGTGTCACATGGTAATGCCTTTAAGCTTTACTTTTTGAAGCCTTGCATCTCAAAAACCAAAAGTTTGACTGAGCTGGAACTTGGCATATAGATATGCAATTATATAATGACTACATAATTCTAA
The DNA here is from genome assembly GCA_032357145.1 of Evasterias troschelii. Taxonomy (NCBI): domain Eukaryota; kingdom Metazoa; phylum Echinodermata; class Asteroidea; order Forcipulatida; family Asteriidae; genus Evasterias; species Evasterias troschelii. The sequence continues at coordinate 6,583 of JAUELU010091464.1, forward strand.
AGTAACAAAATTATGACATAATCAGATTGTTTTTGGCGGGTTTTTATTTACCCGCGGTCAAACACGGGATACACACACAACACGCGATCCAAACAACCACTTAAACGGTGAGTGAATCAACCGCAAGGTTCAAAGTCCATCAAATATTAAGATTGTGATCTATCCCTGTTCAAGATTCGCGCAACCTGCTTTTGACAATACGCTTTGTTAGTTTCTAAAACAGCAGCTCATGCAAACCTCGTTAAAAAAAAATAAATGCTTGGCTTTTGATCGTGTGTTTTGTTTAAAGACTTTTGCTTAAGTGTGTAGTTTGTTAGCACAGTTCAAAACGGTATTAGCACCAAAGTACAACTTAATGTACAGCTCACGCATTGCTTAGCACTGACCCCCAGCGAAACCCGAACACCTAGTGTTTGTTTTTACAAACACTAGTTTAGTTTCATTTAATTTTCTATTACTCGAAATAATGATTCGTTCGGAAGAAATTATATTTCTTTCCCCTAAAATAATAGTTCGAAGGAGCCAAATAATATTTTGGGGGAACGAAAAACTATTTGAGGTAACGAAACAAGAGGGATTTAAATGTTATTGCGAGGGAACGAGGTATTATTTTGGGGAGCGAAATAATGTCAGTTGTTTTACCATTTCATATTGTGTTTTAACTGTCCCTTTAGGGACTCCGTTGGTTCATGCCTTTAAATAAAGCGGTTAATCAAACTTAACCTTGACGCTGTCGAGAAGAAAGCAAGACTTATAAAAAATATTTAATCAATAAACAAAAGCTCTCTCTTCCTGGCACGGCCGGAAAATTTTCCATGGCTTCCTTTGTCGTTCCGTATAGCGGATTATTTTGCTGAAAATAATTGGAATCATTTAGGTTGCCAACAGCCTCACGGCACTGGCACCTCTCATAATTAATTGTCTTTTTGCTGGTAATGATCAGGTTTCAGCATAAAGTTTTGGCGAATAATCAAACCCAACCTTGACGCCGAGAAATGAGGAATACATGGCTGAGTGCCCCCGCTCCCCCCTCTCTCTCTCTTCTTGGCATGGCCCGAAAATTTTCAAGTATTTCCTTTGTCAATCCGTAAGGCAGCATTTTGCTGAAAATTAAAAGATAAATTAATAATTTAGAATTGCGACAGCCGCTAGGCACCAGCGTAAATGTTTTTGTTGGCCTTGGCGTGGTAATTTGACTGTAAAAAATCAGAAAATGTCTATCCAAACTAGACTTCAGCGACAATACTAAGTGGACAAGGGTAAGTTGAAACCAACACCCTTCGCCCTATGTACATTACATAAATGCACCGGGTCATTTTGCACTGTTGGTACTTTTAGACACAGATTTTCTGAAAGGTTTTTGAAGGTATACTGGAATCGTAGTTCCGCAGCCAATATTACATGGGAAACGTTTGATCTCAACTTCGAAACGGTGCATGTTCACGCATGCGCAATTCTCAAAGTGTAAACCCATGTGTTGTAATAATGGTTTCTATGGGCAACGCACTGATTGTTTGCTTGTATAGTTCTTTTTTAGGTAACTGAGAACGTTGCTATGTAAACAAACCAGAGAAAAAAACCGCTAGCACGTCTCATGCTTGTATCCCAGAATCAATATCTTTTTGGTCTTGGCGACTTCTCTACCGAGCATGGAATTGATAGCGACGAACATTTCGCGTGATGTTGCCTCCCTTTTTCTGGCACTCACTTTGGCCGTGATTTTCTACGTCCTGCCCCTGAAGGGAGAAATGTGCTCTACGATGATCTCTGCAGTAAATGGAGAACATTTTTCGGCTTTTCAGGAAAAGGCGATCTCCAGTTTCAGAACAACCTGTCGCAGGGAGTCACCCCTACAGAGTAAGTTATTTTTTCATTGAATTTATCCCCCCCCCCCCTTTAAGGGTTCTTATACAGGAGAAATTACAAGATTAACTAGAAATTCAGTTTTGAATAATTACAAAAACAAGATGTTCCAGCTGAGTTATTGAATGAATCGTGAAAACATTTTACCTTATCAAAACATCACCTTTCGTCAGAACCGGAAGTCAAAGACAAATGGGTCACATGTGTAGCGCTTGTTGATATTTTGAAGACCTTTCTGATGATGTATAAGCTGTACAAATCCAAATTGTAGTTCTTGAGTTATTCTTTTGTTCAAATAAAAAAATGTCATCTTCCTGTTTGAACCGGAAGTCAAGGTAAAATAGTCGCATTCTGTACCGTTCGTTAAGTTGTGACATCCTTTTCCAATTATGTTAGGATTGTAACAATCCAAAGAGTGTTTCAGATTTTTTTTTCAAATAAAAAGTTTCAAATCACGGTTTGAACAAGAAGGCATTTTCAAAACTAATAATGTCACACTTTGCAGCGTTTGTTAAGTTGTGTAAGCCTTATTTGATGTGTGGTTCGGGAGCTATGATTTTTCAAATATTAAATTTCATCTTCCTGTTTGAACCGGAAATCTAGGTAAAATGGGTATTGTTTCTTAAGTTGTTACATACTTTTCCAATTATGTTTAGATTAAACAAATCCAATGTGTCGTTCAGAAACTATGATTTTTATTCAAATTATTTATTTTCGACTTCCGGTTTCAACCGGGAGGCAAGACCGAATGATGTCACACTTTGTAGCATTGGTCAAGTCTTAAGAGTCCTTTCTGATGACGTATATTTGATAAAAATTAAACATTTGGTTCAAGAGTTATTATTTTGTGAAATAATAAATGTTTGAACTGGAAGTCATAGTAAAATGGAGTCGCATTTTGTGTACCATTTCGTAAAGGCACTGGACACTATTGGTAATTACTCAACATAATTGTTAACAAGCAATGGAGAGTTGTTGATAGTATAAAACATTGTGAGAAACGACTCCCTCTGAAGTAACGTAGTTTGTGAGAAAAAAGGTAATTTCTTACTAGATTAATAAAATACTTCAGCAATGCCTTTTATTGTTGGCATCTGAAAGCACACAAATTTGTGCAACAAGGGTGTTTTTTCTTTCACTATTTGTTTGCAACTTCGATGACCATTACTATAACAGCAAACATTTTCACAGGTTTGTTATTTTATGCATATGTTGGGATACACCAAGTGAGAATACTGGTTTTTGACATTTACCGAAGGTGTCCAGTGCCTTTTAGTTATACTACTTTTCCATTGATGTATAGATTGTAAAAATCCAATGTGTGGTTCAGGACTTATAGTTTCGTTAAACTTTAAACGTAAGCTTCCGGATTGAGCCGGAAGTCAACTTGGTCAAACGGGGTCACATTTTGTGGAGCGTGCGTGTTAAGTTTATAAAAACCTTACAGATGATGTATGGATTGTAAAATTTCAAGGTGTGGTTCAGGAGTTAAGAATTTTTCAAATTTTGTTAGATGGATTATCTTTGTGTAGGTGGGCAATATATAATGAAACATTTAGCGACGCCAACAATTTTATTAGGTGTTCGGGCACTCCGCCCGTAACACCTCTTGTTTTGTCCCGTTTTTGTTATACTTTTTAATACATCTTCTTTTCCTTCTTATCCCCTCGCGATAGTCCGCTAACAAAAGCACACTTCCCAAGCTCACACAACTTTCAAACTTAAGATATAATTTAGTAGATGAAACCGTTGCAATGACGTCATGATGACGTCACCAGGTGTCGAATTACGTAAAATCAAAGTTTAATATTTTCAAAAATCCTAACTCCTGTACCACACTATAGATTTTTACAATCCATATTTCATCGGAATGCATTTAAGACTCGACAATCGCTACACAAAAATAATACCAACTTAGTTTTTGGTCAAAACGGGCGTTGAAAAATTAAAATATCATATCTCAAGAACTATCTGGCCCGCATGTAAACCACACACAAAATAGAACTACATTGAAAACCCGTAACTAATCCACGTGGCTGGCTGGCTCCGTTGACCACAAGGTTCAAAGTCCATCAAATATGCTTGTAGTCTAGTCCCTGTTCAAGATTCACGCAAGCTGATTTGGGCATTACACTTTTTGTGTTTCTAAAACAGCCGTCCATGCAAACGTCGCTAACAATCAAATGTGTACGGTCATGAAACTTGGCAACAAAATTACACTCGTTAAATAGATGAAACAGAAGTATTGACAACATAATATCGTCGTCCAAGATTGATTTGGTAAAAAATTTAGTGTAATTTATTTTTTAATCAAACTTTGAGTTTTTGGTTAAACCCGATTTCAATGGCACAACAGTGCTGAACTGAAATCCGCCCAACCTGTGCCATGCTCGGCGTCAAATTGTTCCCATATTCGCCCTTCTGGTGGCTTAATGGTGAATATGGAATTGAAGACGAAGATTCACTGAGATGACCACCTGCTTCAGTGATTCGTATGACTTTAAATTATGTGAGAAAATGCAAGCAGAAAAAGACAAACATTGGTTATGTTTTGATCACTCATCGAGAAGCATGAATATGACATCGGCTCGTGAATTAGAAGGGCGTTTCACCAGCATCATGATGGCAGTGTTTATCAGTGTGACACAGCAAATAAAACGGTTAGCTTCGTGTGACCATCAATCGGCATTTTGAAATAATACTAGCAGAAAACATGTGTCTAACGCAACAACGATCTACAACGTTTACATTACGTTTGCAAGTTTACAATGAATTTGCAATGTTGTCTCCGTGTGTGCTCCTATAGTTAAAGGATAAGTTGTATTTAATATTTGTTTTCCTGGTAAAATTACGTCATCAATTTTTAACATGACGTTACCATAAAGTTGCAGTTTTACCAGATTTTTATAAACAGAGTTATATGCTTGGTTAAGCTTAAAACCAAGCTGATGTATTCAAGCTGATGTGAGTAACATCCTATAGTTAAACGTCATGCCGAACACCTTGTTATGTAACAAAAAGTTGTGTCTAGTTTGTACTTGTAACTGTTCAGTACATATGCATGTACTTTTGTACTATAAGTTAAACAAACAGTTTACATGAAGATGTACAGGTTCAATTTTAGACTTGATTTAAAGTCTGAGATCATTGTCATTCCTTCTGCATCGTCCACGCGAAACTCTTCCCCCATATTGGCTATCGCACGCTCTAACTTGCGATCTCAATGCTAGGGTTTAGTCCACAAGAGGGCGCTATTTTAAACAATACTGTAACGGCTATCAGGTAGACAAAAATGACAATCACAGATTTGGAACCAAGTCTAGTTCAGCGTACGTATGCTTGTGTTATTACATCATCGTGCGTAATGTGGGTCAACTGAAACGTGCGCCTTATACTGAAATGATCAGTAGTTTTTTAAAAAATGAAAAAAGGATAAGAATTATTACGAAACTTTCAACTTCAGTAGAGGTCAAAAGGGGTTAGGGTCTATGTAGCATTTGTTGATGTTTTTACGACCTATCTGATAATGTGTAGATTGTAAACATCCATGTGGTCATGAGTTATGATTTGTTTACAAACATTTAATTTTGATTTGTTGTTAACCAATTTAATGACGTCATAGAGTTTGTGTCGTTTTGATGCTGAGGTTCAATTATCTGATAAGTTTGTTCAATTCAGTCTCAATCTTGAGTTATGCCGTAGATATTGAGGAATTTTTTTTTTCAAATTTTGCCCCAGTCTTGATCTATCAGATGCATAACTATGAACATCATAGCTTTCAAATTCAGTGATATACAGCGAATAGCGATTGGTAATTGTTCAACTTTAAAAGCTTCATCAGTTCATCAAAACTATGCCGTCTTCATAGAGGTTCAATTGTCTGATGAGTTTCAAGGTTCAATTCTGTTTCAATCTAGAGTTATGCTGCTGAGAAGAGTTGCGTGGAAAAAGAAGAAGATGCAGAAGAAGAAAGTTGTGATTCAGTTTGCATTTTTGTACCGTTCCAATTATGTAAAGATTGTAAAAATCCAATGAGTGGTTCAGAAGTTATGACTTTTTCAACTAAAAATTTTCAACTTTCGGTTTGAACCGGAAGATACTGTCAAATGAAGTCACACGTAATGGCGTTTTTAAGTTTTAAAATCATTATCTGATGACGTACATAAAATGCACAACCAATGTGTGGTTCCAAGGTTTCCATAACTTAATTTCATCTTTGTGTTTGAGCCGGAAGTCAAGGTCAACTAGGGTTGCATTCCGTGTACCATCTCTTAAGTTGTAGCATACTTTTCCAATTATGTATAGATTGTAAAAATCCACTGTGTGGTTCAGAGGTTATAGTTTTTTCAAAATATAAAGTTTCAACTTCCGGTTTGAACCTGATATGTAAAATGAGGTCACACTTGGTAGAGTTAATGAAGTCAACGGAGTCCTTTATGATGACGTATAGATGATAAAAAGAAAATATGTGGTTCAGGATTTATAAATTTATGTAACATTATCATTAACTTCCGAATTTAACCGGAAGTTAAGGTCTAAAGGGGTCACATAATAGGAGCGCTTAATAAGTTTATTACGACCTTTCACATGATGTATGAATTGTTAAATTCCGATGTATGGTTCAGGAGATATTTTCAAATATCAAATGGTGCAAAGATTTTATATGTATAACTCATGGTTCTTCAAATGATAACCTTTTAAAAATGTAATGGCGTCACCGAAAGTTGCGGTTTCGTCTATACACTAAGGTCTAAGTATACGTGGTAAGTTTCAAGTCTTTACGATCTCGGCTTTTAGCGAAATCTGGCTAAGAAGGTTCAGTGATCAGAAGAAGACGCAGAAAAAACGGTATTATTACAAAAGTTTTCCGCAGATAGCTGAATACCTGAAAAACCCATTACAGTTTCAATAGTTTTGAAAGCCGAACACCAAAAAAGAAAAAGAGGGAGAAGAAAAAAAAAATATAATAATAATAATATCAAGAGGTGTTCGTGCACATACTTCACATCACCTAATATTTATAGATGTAAACCTACCATAAACAAGCGTCGTAACGAGACTTTTTATTTATTTATTGAATATTTATTTATTTTTATTTCGGGAGTTTTATCACCCAGAAGTATATGCCCAATGTGGTAATACG
>JAUELU010091468.1:0-13586 GCA_032357145.1 Evasterias troschelii
AAACACTGTAAGTCAAACATTCAGTATGAATTGAGTCTGTTAGTTTGTCATCAACCATTTGTACATGGTAAATCAGGCTTGATTGTTTTGGGGGGTGTAAGCTTGGTCGACTAAAGTAACCTATGGTAAGGAAGAGGGGTAATGAGTGCAATCAACTGTAAAGTCACGCATGATTAGGAACTGAAATGCATAGAACATCCAATCGTTGACTTCAACTGTCTGAAACACATTAGATTTGGTAGACTTAGTGCCTACTTGTTGCTATTTTATGGTATAACACCCTTTATGAATATTCAAATATCCCTTAGTGATTCCTGGAGCATATTGTTTTCCCGAAGCGAGGCACACCAAGGATCACATCAGCGTTGTAGTTTTAAACATAACACCCAAAGCAGTCAATATTTGTATACTGTTTAGTCGGGTTTTGATGCAATGCTGATTGGAACCTAATATTATTTCTTTACCTTGTTTTCAGAGATCTATCAAATAACAAGATAGAAGCTGTTGGGAGAGAAGCATTCCATGAACTAAGTACAACCGTCTTCAGAACACTGTAAGTTTGAATATTCATTTTATTTTAACCGGATTACTCCGAAGAACGTCTTTTACTGCAAAAAAAATCCAAACTGGCGTATGGCAAATGTTTTATAAATGCCCGTAACAAATTCTAAGCATCCGGAATGTTTAGTTTGTTCCTGGAGTTCAATGCTGTTATATTTAATCAAATCAGCGTTATCGTTGACATTTTGACTAACAAACAATTTGGGGTGGAATGTAAATACAGTATCCATTTACCATTGACATGCCATGTTTCAAATTCTGTTCTGAAAGACTATCATATAAAATGACATTTGACACCAATTTAACATGAGGTAGGGAATGTTGTCACTTTGATAAGGATTCTATCTCGACCTATTGGTAAATGACTGGACTACACAACTGAAGCTAACCTTAGAGGCCCTCTTTAACAGTACCAATCATCAAGAAACAATTCTGTTCAAAATACTCTCAGAGTCATGATCTTGAAAGTCTCCTAAAACCACCATCGCTCTTTTCTACTGCCCCATTTGAAATAAACCCACGATGAAGTTGCACAGAATCAGACTCAAATTTCTTCTCCTTTTCACAGAAATCTTGGAATTTTGATTAATTAAAACAAAATTAACAGGTTTTTCTTATGACACTCTTTTGATCATTACGTGTACATTTGAAATTGCGATTAACACCATATTTCAATATGGTACTGAACTGACAAGAAGTACTCTATCAATTGGAAAATAGATCATAAAAGAGAAATCTTCTGTCAAAATACCACTTAAAGGTTTTTTTCTAATATTGGTAAGATTGAAATAGTAATGTTCACAGATTCACGCATAACTTACATCTGTACATGGTATAAAGATGGTCATGATGGGAAACTCCCTTTGAAATATTTCTGCTTGACTTGCTATAGTTTTTAAGAAATTAGTAAAACAATTCGATTTGATCTTGTGAGTCAAAAACTCAATGTTTGGAAACAGTGAAAATATTTAAGTTTTTTCCCCACTTTTTTCTTATGATTCCAATGACTGATTGAGTTTAAACTTTCACAGGTTTGTTATTTCATGTATATGTTGGGTCACATCAAGTGGTAAAACTGGTTGTTGACAATTACCAATGTGACACATGTACTTCAAAGCCTGCTAAAATCACTATTGATTACTTTGATTGCCACATTTGAAATGAACCTGTTATGAATGTTTCTTTTATTATCAGCAATCTTGCCAGTAACCTCCTGGGATGTACATGTAACATGTATTTCTCACTGGTCTACCATGATGACGCCATTACTGGTGGAGAATGTACCACACCATCAGCAGCTGCTGGAATTACATTTGTTTATAGTAGTAGCTTTAGTGATGACTACTTTCAAATGGATAATGCATTACTCTTCCAATGTGGTAAGTTTCCTTCATCAGGGATCAGACTTTTCAGTCTTTTGTTTGAATTCAGACTTTTTATGTCAGCCTGGTGAATTAAAAAAAAATGTATTTTTTCCACATAAAAGAAAGACCGCCCTTTGATCAACTTCACTAGTGCTTAGGACACTGTTCCTAAAAGCCCTTTGATTTCCAAACCCTCCCTAGGGGTTACCAAAAGGTAGAAACACCATCATTTTAACATGTACATGTAGGCCTTATGCCCTAAAATTTGGATCTAGCATGTAGTTTCAGACTTTGTTTGCCAGCAATGACTCTCATCCCTGTTTCATTTGTTCATCTGGTTTACTTCTTTATTAATCAGTTTACTTTCAGATTAAAAACCCTTTCCCATTACCCGTGCGGAAATACTTTCAAAAGATAGTTTCTCTGGCCATTAGTAATTTGTTTTGTCAATGACACTCAGTTTTGGCACTCTTATTAAGCTTATTTCTCATGGATTAATTGGTCACATTTCTGAAACACATGTCGACCATTGGAAAGCTGTTATGTAACAGCCGATCATCGACTCACACCTGGTCTAACTTATTACATCCAGGAGAGAAACGAAAGGCATCTACCTGCCTTTTACAACATTTTAGTTGGTATGTCCCTTACCAACATTTCCAATGCAATTTTCCACTTGGAATGTTTCCATTGTTGTGTTTTAGCACAAAATTAACTGACCCAATTGGACTCGATTGGATTCAGTTTTAATTTTTTCCCAACTGGACCCTGTTAAATAAAATTTCCAATCGGAAATATATTAGTTACTTAGGAGTTAAAATTTCCAAGTGGTAGAAACAAATTCCAGCTAATTCCAATTCAATTAAAACAAGCCAACTGAGTTCAATTAATAGCTTTTCAATTGGACTGAGTTGGTCTAAGATTTTATTCCAATTGGAAGTTCAGTTTTCCAATAAAAACCTACTCACACCAACTCAACACCAACTCAATTAAATTCTTTCCAACTGGATATTCACTTGGAATGAAGTGGACATTTTGGTACCTGGTGAAAGGAACAGGTCTCTGATGAAGACATTAGGCACAAATCCATGCAAAGAGTTAATTTATTCATTGTTTGCAACAGTGCCTTTCGTGCTGGGCCACTGAACCATGACTGCAAGGAGGGAATCTGTGAAACAGTCGCCAAAGCAGAATCAGTAGCTGTGGTTTATGAACGGGCCATTGAAAATACAAGATTAATAGAATTACATGACGTCTAGTTTCTGACCTCGTTTTTTCCTCTTCCCTCTACAGCTCCTTATAATGTAACAGCAACAGCTCCAGCTCTAGAGCAGATTCTTGTGACTTGGGTGGAACCAGCCCAAATTAATCCAAACATCTCGGCAAATGCAACTGACTTTAGTGATTGGTGAGTTCAGTGGTATTTACATGTGTCCTTCGGATGGGACGTAAAGCTATTGGTCCCATGTGTTGTGTAATGCACATAAAAGAACCCAGTAGACATATCGAAAAGAGAAGGGGTTCGCCCTGGTGTTCCTGGTTTGATTGGCTGCATATTGCGCCACAGAACCTTGTAAACCATTACATGGTGCTATATAAAGGAATAGGTCTCAAACTTTAAAAAGTAGCTCCACTTTATACCTTGCAGGAAAATACTGACTGTTGAAGCGCCTTGAGTGTCACTGAGTGACGGATATGAGCACTACATAAGAAGCCACTATTATTATTGACTGATAGTGTATATTTTAATTGTTTCTTTGCAGGCAATTTGATGTGACGTGTACCAGTGAGACTGCAGTCACACTGTTTGATATAACAAATACCAGTTCATTACTCTTTGATGCGGATGACAGTGTACAGACAGGCACAGACTATTTGTGTCATGTGACACTTACGTCTCAAAACTACAGCAGTGTACCTGATGAATACGTACCAGTCACAACGCTGGAAAATGTTGGTACGTACTTGTAATTCAAACTCAATAGGGTAATACTTTGTGTGTTTTACAGGAAATCCGTTGTAGTTATAGTGGATTAAAGTGTTTGGGGAAGTTGTGAACAAAATATAGTTTGGGATGTCAGCTATAAACTTGTTTATGTCTTGAACCCACACTCTGTGAGAACAGAACTTGAATGCAGTGCTCTAAGATCGTTTGACCTTGTTTCACCTCAAATTTAGCTCACAACTGTGTACATTCAGCACTCTCAAGTCTTTTAGTCGTATAAGTTTCATGCCAGATAGTCATTTCTGTTCCATGGACATTACTGTATGAATGCCTTCTCTTTCTGATTTCTTAATGTCTTGTTTCTTTCATAGCTGAGACGAATGCAACTGCTACTGGAAATGACATCAAACTGGCCGTTAAATACTATGACTTCAGGTAAGCTACTGGTGACATGTGCTCTCATCATGTACTGTTGCCACAATTTCTTAAATTTGTTTACCTACAGGGCTGAACATAATGGCTTGCTGTAACACCATGTACATGATTAGGATTTGAAACTTTTCATGATAGAAATGAAATCAAGTAAGGTTTTGGGTAACCCCATAGACATACTTTTGATGGGTCTTGGTTGATCTGTAAAGAACTGATGGTAACATTTTGATCAGTTTGTTTTAATTGCTTTATTCAAAAGCTGGATACTGGAGGCTGTGTAACTACTGGGGATGAAAGTATCACATGTAGAAGGCCAGACACAAAGTAAACTGGTTTTATTTGAACAAACTACGTGTTTATCTCATTACATGCATTAGTATAATAATAATGATGATATCGGCTCTGATAAAGCGCAATTCCAAAGAATGATTATTGTGCTTAACACATTACTACCCCTGATCACTGGGCCAATTATTTCATTCCTGAAACCATCTCAGATCCCTGGGGAGTATACAGCCTGTGCTGCCAAAGCGCACTAAGCTAAATCATTCACAAGAACTATCTCTGCCCTCACAGGTACCCATTTTACCCCTGGGTGAAGAGAAGCAATTATAGTTAAGTGTCTTGCTCAAGGACACAAGTGTCATGACCGGGATTCTGACCCACACCCTGATGACTCAGCTGCCAGAACTTGAGTCTGACATAAAGACATTTTGTAAACCATTATTAATTTGACTTGTTCTTTAATAGTTTTGAGAATTCTGACTTTGCCCCTGTGGGGAAGGATGTAATCTCAAACCCAAGCTACGTGGTATCACCGTATGGAGCCTGGTTAGCTATATCAGATAACCCATCAGGTGACTCATTCTCACGTTGGTTCCGTCAAGATCCATCGCTTAATATGTTAATAGAAACAGACCTAGTACTGGAGTGGGTTAATTCATCTGGTGTTATCAACCCAATTAACAGGTAAGAGTTTAAACATTATTGATGGTGTATAACAATTTGCAAATTTTTGCACATTTAGCAAATTTTTAGAATGAAAAATATTTTACCATACATATGGAAATAGTACAATAAATAGAAAACCGAAATAAATATATTACACAATCCAAATCACCACACAATGAACAACTATGCTCAGTTTTAGATATGGGGGGGAAACCCACGCAATCAGGTAGGGACTGAAAAACCCAATCCACATGCAAGGATCTGGTCTGACATGTCTGAGGTGGGTTTCAAAACCAGGGTCAACAGGGATGGCACTGATACAAACCACTGAGCCAACATGATTTTCAAAGGACTTTTACAGACTCACTTGTTTCATTGTTTCATGTTTTGTGTAACAAATAGAGGCTCCTGCATTATGCGATTTATAAACATCTTTATATTTTATTTGTTCACAGAACTTGATTAAGTACTGAGTATCCAGTGCTTAACACACATCAGTGTAAAAGTAAAACCAAGTTATCTATTTATTATCACCTTGTAGCCCTTATATTATCTCTTCATCTTCTGTTTTGCCAGGTATTATTCAGCCTCATATTATCCAGTAGATGGTCTCGGTTTCACTGCACAGGGACAGAGAGATTGTAACTTCATTCTGCATAACTTTGGGTAAGTAATAATAATAACAATAGTGGCTTCTTATACAGCGCTCATATCCGTCACTCAGTAATGCTCAATTGGCGTTTCAACAGTCAGTATTTTACCTGCCAGTATTCCTGGCATTGGTGTCTGCAGAGTACCATATCACATTGTAAACCTTTACAAGGTGCTGTATAATAATTGGGTCTCATATTTCAAGTTGTTTATTTAGTTGAATATATATTAAACAGCATGTAAACTGATATTGGACTCTGTCATATTGATAGTTTACGTTAACGAGGAACCTTTTCAGAGTCAGGTAGTGGCAAAAACAGAGCTTGTGAGGTTGTCACAACCTCTTCATTCAGCAAGGCGATTGATCCCTCCTACAGTACTTATGTGACCTCCAATTTGGGAGTAGTCACGCGACAGTAGATAGGGGGGGAGGGAGAGGTGGGATCAATTACAACGCTGAATGAAGAGGTCGTGACAAGTGTGTTTGTAACTACCAGACTCTAAAAAGGAACCTAGTTAATGAATATATATTTGTTTTGTCTCCTTAGATTTACAAGTGCGATACGTTCTGGAATGACGTTTAATGGCTCAGAGATCATAACAATTGGAGGGGGCGATGAGATCTGGTTTTACGTCAACAAAATTCTCGTGTTGGAACTTCATGGAGATATCTCAGGAAATCCAATCAAATGCAAGAAGATCAATTTGGCTTCTGCTGCACAAGAAGGTAATATAGGTGTAGAGACACGGGAAGGAGGTCGCTCCTCTATTTAAAAAGGACGAGCATTCACCAAAATACACCAAAAGCAACAAGTTCCATACAATGACTTCTAAAATTAAAAACAATTTCCTGTACACAAAGCATAAACATAGCATTAACACATTCACTATGGGCAGAAGACACAAGTTTACATTATACCGATTGAACTAGCCCTAAAAATGACAACATTTCTAGAATAAAATGCAAGAAGATCATATTGGCTTCTGCTGCACAAGAACAAGAAGTTAACACAGGAATAGCAGATAAGCTCCAATAAACCCGTGCAATGATTCCACACTTGGTTACTGGAGTTGTTTTCTTGAGAACCTATTAGGATGGCTGATGAACAGGTTTAAGCATCTTGATCTACTAAAGACCTACTTAAACAAAAAAGCCAACAAGTGATCTTTGCTGAAATTCATTTAAAATGTTTGCAATCAATAAGGAAATTGAGTTCACAAGAGATTAAACAGATTTTTATTGTGTAGAAAATATTCATTTTGATTACCCTTCTCCGGTGCTTTCAGAAAGATTTGCAAAAATCCCTGTTACCTAATCACTCACATTGCATCGTATGTGGGAGCTACGTTTTGTATGGACGCTTTGTTGCAGCATGGAGGTATAACAAAGCAAACTCCCACACATGACGCTTAAGTATTCTCACTTTGAAACACAGAAGTGTTTCTAGTTTATCAAAACCTTGATGTTGGGGCCTAATTTTTTGATAGATAGTTACAAACAAATCTGAAGTGTTAAAATATCTTAATTACATTAACATGACAAAGAATCTTATTATAAACAAGTTTAAATAACACTCCAGGTAAAAACAATATAAAGTACTTGGATATGTGCACTCATAAGAATAAACTCTCAACAGGGTTTGATATCGGCTGTTTAACAGGTTTATCACACACTTCTTGCTATGAATGCAACAATCAGAAATGAGGATTCAAATTTGCTTGAAAACTATTAACCAAGAATTGCTTCTCTTAACCCAGGTATAAAGGGACCTGTGTGGATTGAGACAATATTGTGTTGGATGCTCTCCAGGGAGTTTGAGAATGCCTGATGAACAGGTTTAAAGTTGTAAAGCACGCTGATCTATCATGTCTATTAACAAGTACATGTATATTTTGCTCATAAGAAAAAACTGTCAACTTTTATTACTTGATGAAATTTTGATTTGCATTTTTTAGGAGGGGCATTTATCATACCAGAGGAAGGGACTATTGTAAATGGAGAATGTGTTATCACTGGCTCTGTGACTGATGAGCAGGTGTTTTTACAACTAGAGGTAAGTGGGTTTCAACCATTCTATTTGAGTTAGTTGACAATTTGGTATTTATATTATTTAGTACTTATTGTCTGCATCAGAAACAAAATTCTGTTCTGGTAAATTTTCTTTGATTGATGCAAAATTCAATGTTATTTTTGTTGGCTATAATCCCCCTTTACAATGTTTTATTTTCACTGGTGTAGAGACAGCGGGAAGGAGGCTGACCCTCTAATTATTATTATTATTAAAAGCGTTGAGCGTTGAGCATTCACACAAAATAACTCAAGCATAATCCATATGATGATGTCTAAAATGTAAAGTAATCTCCTGAATTTGAACTGATTTTAATCCTCCAAATAGCACATAATAAAAAATGCACAGCACAGTCACATGACCCTCAACCACTAAGTATCCAGCATTTCAAAGATTGTCAGGTATCAGCTCAGAAACATGTCTCACATCCGTAGGTTCTTGACCTTAGAGGCAACTGAGCTGATGGTCCACTCATTAATCTCCTCACGGCTCGATTTCTGCAATGCCATTTTGATCAACCTTCCTGAGTATCAGATAAATCGTCTTCAACGTCTCCAGAACTCAGCCGCTAGACTTGTCACTCGCTTCAAACGCTCATCACATATCTCTCCCACCCTACGATCATTTACTGGCTTCCTGTTCGGGACCGCATCATCTTTAAGATTCTCCTTACCATCTTCCACTCCGTGAATATCACATCACTGTCCCTCCCTATTGACTAGTATTTGGAGCATGGCCAGAGCCATGCTACCTACAAAAATAGAGAGAAATACTTCTTTAGAATCAATGTGCTCTTTCTCTCTCTCATTGGTATAACCAGTTTATAAATAAAAGAACCCAGTGCACTTATAGTAAAGAGAAGGGGTTCACCCTGGTGCTCTGGTTTGATTGGCTGCATATTGCACCATAGCACCTTGTAAACCATTGGTGCTATGCAAAGGAATAGGTCTCATACTTCAAAATTGAGCTCCATCTACCTTACAGGTAAAATACTGACTTGAGCATCGCTGAGTGACGGCTATATAAGAAGCCACTTTTATTTTAATTTAATTATTATTATTATCATAATACCCATTTCTCATTTGTTGGCATTTTAACAGAGTGGTGTGAGTTATTTCTTTGACATCTTTCACACTGAGCGTAATCCGTGTTCATCTGAGCTCTTCCTTGAGATCCAAGGGATTACCTTCCTATCCATCGATGCTGAGAATCCACCCGTAGATTACGCAGTTACCATCAATGAGGATCTACACCTCAATGCTGTCATTGAGTCCATATGGGTTGCTGATGTGTTCTCTACTGGACCCAACTTTCAAGTCACAATAACAAAAGGTGCGTTTGTCAAAATCTGTTTATTAGTTAACCCTCCTACTGTCTGACCATTCAATATCATGCACAGTGGTTTTGATTGATGGATAAACTAGTCTAGCCTGCAATATGATCACATGCTGCATGCACATATACAGTTCACAGTCAACCCTCTTACTGTCTGACCATTCAATACCATTAACTGTGATTTTGAATGATAAACTATGTCAGTCTGTCATGTGATGAATGCATCACACACAGTCCACAGTCAACCCTCCTACTGTATGACCATAAGCATTCAATATCATTCACTGCAGTTCCAGTGACTTTTAGGTTCTTCAATTGTTATTTTAGATGGAAATATTTCTTTGCAGTTTTAGGGCAGTCAGTTTGGTGTAGTGGTATTTTGCCTCACCTTCCACCTCTGGTACCCTGGTTTGAATCCCACCAGGACACTACATGTATGTGGATTGGGTTTTCAGTTCCTTCCTGTCCTGATTGTGTGGGTTTTCCCTGGAATAATTCTTTGGGGTTTTCCTGCCACAACTAAAACTGAAACTTCCTTCATTGTCTTCTCTCCAGAGGGTTCTTGACTTAGAGTGATTAAGTTCACTTTTCTGAGAGTCCTTGGCTTCACAACCAGAACTAATAAATAAAATAAATGAAAGGCACAGAGCTTTTATGCCATGGTCTCTGTTGTCTCAGACCCAGTTTCATGATGCTGCTTAGCACAACATTATATGCTTACCGTCCGTAGAATTATGCACTTTATAGGGCCACAGAAGGGCAGAATTCTGTGGTAAGCAGAGCCATGGGTTTGGCCCCGGTCTTTGCCTTGGTGCCCCTTTAAAAGTTTCCCATAAACTAATGGAAAAGCCCTTTGCGAAATGAAAATGGCCTTGCCCTCTCAAAGATGAATTTCTAGGCCTGCTGTTTAGCAGTTGTACCTTTATTGTAGTTCTATGGAATTAAACAAGAAGGAAAGAGTGATATGTAATGCTGTTTAGTTGGTGGGTTGTCGGAAAAAATACTTATTTAGTTTTATTTGTGTTGTCTCAGGAAACGAAGCCAGACATTTTGCACTCAAAAACAACACGGCGGAAAATGTTGCAGATGGTGCTGAGCCCCCAACTGCACAACCAACAGATACCTATTATGTTAATGGTACAGCCTTCATTATATGTGACACTATCCCACAAATCGGTAAGTTCATTTAACAAAAGGGAGTAGTTCCAATTAATTCATTTGAAAATACACATCTGAAAAGTTTATTGAATTCGTTATTTTATTTTGTTTAAATAGCTGACATTTCAACCCTGGAAAAGTTGTTTTCTAAGGCTTTATTATTATTATTGTTTTCACCTTTTTGATAATGAAAAGGTTTGTTAATTTTCCTTGGCACATGTCATCAACAACATACATTTTTAGACATCGAGAATAAAAACCCCATTATGGAAGTGGAATGAAAATGCTTAGATGGTTCTTGTTTGATATGTAGTTGCTCATTGTACAGAGGTATAGCTCAAGGCCTCCTCCCCATCATTATATTCCAAAATGTTGTTGTTTTTGTTTTCAAAGATTTGTCCTAACACTGTACGTGCCAAAACGATGTTCTAAAATAAATATTCATTCCCCGGTGTGCAGGTGTGTAGGTAAACAGGTTAATCTGTGGCATGCCATTGCTGAACGGTGTTGTGCATTACACTCAAACTCTGATGGCTGAATCATCACAGTGTGGGCTCGAATTCTAGTCATGACACTTGTATCCTTGAGAAAAGCATATACCATAGTTACTTCTCTTAACCCAGGTGTATAAATGGGAAGCTGAGAGGTCTGAGACAGATTAATCCATGAGTGCTTTCAAATCGCTTAGGGTTGTATGCTCCCCAGGGGGTTGAGAAAGTTATAAGAAGTGTGCCTGATGAGTAGGGGTGGTAATGGTCTAGAGTGACTTGATCTAGCTACTAGAGTATGTGCCTTATATAAGAACCACGTATTGTTTCATGCACATTTCAGTGCCGGAACTGAATGTAAGCGAGACAGAAACCTTTGATGTCCATTCTGATAAAGCACTTGTTACCCTGGCAACGGAACTTGACTTTGAGGCCGGGTCGTCATTCTATCTTCTTCAAATCAGTGTGATTGATGTGAATGCAAGTCCACAGTATGAGGGAAGCGTCACAGTACAGGTAAGAATAATTGCCATTGAGGTACTGCAGGGTACCGGGCACTCAAATATATGTCTATTCACAAGACTACTAGCAACAGAAATGGTACACTTCCCACTTTAGTGCGATTTTGTATTTGTTTGTCTTCTGACAAATCAGCAATTTTTTTATTAAATAGTTTGAAAAGGGTCTAGAAAAAATATACCATTTTTCAAGGGCAAAATATCATGCCTATAAAAATAGAGCAAGCAGAAAGCTGAGCTCAGTTGTCTCATCTCTGTCCGCTGTGAACATAGAGTATCTTTTGAAGTGAGTAGGAGTGATCAGTATTTTACTAAGCGTGGTATAACAGTTTGCAGTTTAATTGCAACATAATTACAACAGCAAACAAACTCAACAGTAAACTAAATAGAACTCTATTACCCCATTTTCCTGTTGGTTTGGGGGGTGGGATGGGAGGTGCACATTACCCGGTGTTGTTCAGGATCACTGTGTTTCAGTTATTTAGGGTACAGCACCTTACACAGCCAAATGCCTGTTATGCAGGAAAGTACGATGGAAGTCATTAACTTAGAGTAGGAACTTTGACAGACATTACATCTTTCTTCAGCAGAGTTACAGACAGATTCAATTATTCTCAAACAGTTTTTTATTTTTTTTTATTTACTTATTATGTATTTTATTACACATTCAACAACACAAGCTCCAAGAATAGGATGGTGATTAGAAAATGAGAAGAAGTGTTAAATTTTAGATGTGGGAGGAAAAACCCCAAAGGGGGGAATCCATGCAATCATAAAAACTCGATCCACATGCAAGGCTTCCGTATGAGATGGGATTTTGTTGTATTTTTGGTTGGTTGAAGTAACATAGATTCTACAATAGAGCAAGGACCAGATTGGACTGATGTGTGCATTATATGGGTTGTTTAATTTGTGTTAGCTCCGCACATTCATATACATTAGGCAGGTCCAAGTTAACTAGTCACCGTATGTCTAAGTCCTTTGTCACGTGGCTTGTTTGACCTCGCGGTTTTCAGATTTTGGGCTGGGATTGTTTCAAGGAAAAGACATTTTTACTCTGTTTTAGCGTGAGGTAAGGGACTTGTAATAATTTGTTCATGTTTCTTGGGGACTCCATCTATTGGAAAATATAAAAACATCCTAGAACCGCTCTTTAACACTTCCATTTCCACAATTTTCTTGCTAATGTTATAAAAGCATTGATACTACATACTTACAAAGCAATATTTCACAAATCGAACACACTTGTTATTGACTTCTGAGTCTATAATAAAATATTCGTCTAAGTCATTGTGATGTAGATGTTTTTGTTTTAGATACCTTTAGATTAAAACTTTTATTCCTCACAGGGAAAACAATTACATGTACTATAGCCATGACAATGAAAAGTATTACCATCGATAAAAGTAGCAAAAGGTTTACCAATATTTTAAACTGCCAAAATTCTCATATATTTAGTACGCACTCTTATGTCTTACATTAAAACAGCATGAGGTAAATTTGGTAATGAGGGGGTGGAATCATCTACAGGCCATTGCTCCTACTGATCATTTAACAATTTGGTACATTGTAATAATAAAATGTTAAGATACAATCCTAGTATTCTTACTACTTGTACATGTTGTAATAAGACAAAGAACTAGTCGAATTAGTTTTCAATATGCTTAAATTCAAATACCCAGATATGGTAAGATTAAAGTTCATTATAGTAATATTATATATTCCTACTTCACTACTACTGACAGTGACTGATGTGTACAATTTTCTCCTCCCTCTCACTGAGTCTATCTACACAGTACACAGTCAACCCTCCTACTGTCTAACCATTTATAGGGAGAATGGTTACTACCAATTATTCTTACCCTACTTTTGCCTCTTAGGTGAACAACTGGCCTACTGTTGACGATAATACGCTGCTCCGTTACACTCCAGTCAAATTATTTATGTTTTACAATATTTACAAAACTTATAGAAATTACGCCTAAGAGAAAACTATGGTGTTCAGAAGGTTGCTGTCTAGGAATGGTTTACTGCCAATTCAGTTCCCAACCAGCCTTTGGACGACCATCTAAAAGCTATCCCTAAATACATTATAACTATGAGGAGCTAACTTG
>JAUELU010091532.1:0-13567 GCA_032357145.1 Evasterias troschelii
TGTTGCTGTTGCTGTTGCTGTTGCTGTTGCTGTTGCTGTTGCTGTTGCTGTTGCTGTTGCTGTTGCTGTTGATGTTGATGTTGATGTTGATGTTGATGTTGATGTTGCTGTTGTTGTTGTTGTTGTTGTTGTTATCAGATTACCTTGATTCGTGTTATGGCGACAATGACCGGAAACAAGTTTCTGACGTAAAATTTACTGACCGAAATAATTTCACAGAGCTACGCGAGAATGGGTCGGTAACCAGAAACTACTCATGAAGTTAAATCGATTGAAAATTTACCTAAGACTGTACAATTATTCAGCCTTCATCTCAATTCAAGTAATGGAACTTAGTCCTTGCAATATTTTTTATTTTTTTTAGAATTCAAAATATATTTTTCGATAGTTTTTAGAGTCTGCCATCTTGAAACCTAGCCGAGCCAGGAAGTCGGTTACGGTTTGGTCGGAGCAGCCGCGTCGTCGCGGTTCAATCGAACACGCAAAAACGCTCAACCAACCCAATGACCAAAGACAATACATGTTTCTGGTTGGGGTTGCCAAAATGCACCCCTCGCTGCGGTGACCTTTGCTTTCAGATGTCAGATTTTGTTAATAATCGATTTTTACACCACGAGAAGGAAGGGATTCGAGATTGGATGGCAGGAATTCTGATGGCATAGTATGTTGTTTGCCATTTTGTTTACATTTTGCAAATAAATGTACATATTTGCAACGAATGTAATCGGTTCGTATTGTATAGTGGTAGCACTCGTATACTCGGTATACAGGCATGATATTTGTCCTACTAACTTTAGTCTGATTTCCGATTCTTTTTTTGCCCTTTGAAAAATCTGAAAAATTGTGATTAATAACCTGAAAAATATATTAAACCATACACCATTCGACAAGTAGGTCAGCCCTTGTGCTCAAACATTATTTTCCTACTTTTTCCACGCACCAAATAAGGCGGGGAAGGACACTTTTACGCCAACATAATGGACTTGTTATTCAGAAGTGGAGTCTGTTGTCTCGGGGGAAACAAATCCTGCCATACCGGACGCCAACGAGGATGACGTGTTGCATTTAAAACCAGGATAGCATCCGTTTTATTTTTACTTTTGAGTTTTGTTTATACAAAGATTGGAATCAGCTCATGAAAACAAGGAGCCATGTTGGGCTGGAAATCCACACACTGTCAAAAGCAGAACAGCACGGTACACAAACTCTGGTTGTTAGTGGAGTGAATATCATGTGGTGAAAAAAACAACATCGTCATTTTTACACTTCATCTTTTGGGAAGATGGACTCCATTGTGTTTGTCCTTATACTTTTGATGACAGCTGTAACACAGACAACGAAGCCGACAATCGAGGTGACAAGTCACGGTGTAACAGTTCGAGAAGGTGAACAACTCAAATTATCATGTAGCATAACATTATATGGTCAAGGTATAGGGGAAGTTCGATGGTACCGAGGCTCGGTCCAGACACCGTATGGTTCCATTGATGTTACACACTGTGGTGTTTCCCCTCTATGTCCTGAGGTAAACACTGCAGACAATCGTGGAGTTGTAAACTACACAAGAGGCACTAGTAATGATGCCACGTTGACACTAGTGATCGATCATTGTTCAGCACGGGACAACATAATTTTTTATTGTGGTATAAGGACAAATGCTGGTACCTTCCAAAGTGCCGCCAACTTAATTAAAGTGATTGTTCATCATCTTCCAGATCCAACTTATCCCAAGTGTTTAAGATCCAACTCATCTAACCTGACAGACATTCTCTCCTTGTCTTGCTGGGCTGAAATAACCCTGCCCGTGGTTTCTCTGGAATGGACGGTGGAAGGAATTAGTTCCGATCGAATATCACTTTCCAATAAAACCGAAATTGTTGGGACCCAAGTTGAAAACAACCTGCTCGTCAACGATACAGAGGCAGCTTCTGACAGTTTAGTCTTCACTTGTCATATGATAAGTTCGGCGTTTCCAAATATACGGAGAAACTGTTCGATTGGACCCTTTCTAATCCCCGGTGACCAAACTACTGCAGGTATTCTGCTGGACCCAACAACAACGCCCCCGCGAAATGATGTCCCACTGATGAACACGGCAGTTATTGCATCAATTACGTCAGGTAGTGTCGTCATCATCATCATACTCTTGATCATCATTGCGTGTATTGTCTCCTCAAGGCAGAAACGAAGCAGGGCAGCACTAACAAACCTGCAAGATCTCAGCAACCGACTGTCCGCTGCAATCACGTCACCGAGATCGAATACAAGCCTCTACACCGAACCGACCATCAGTCCCAACAACCAACGACCGGCGAATTTCGAACCTCGAGCGGGGGACACAGCAGCGGAGTCCCTGTCCCTGCTGTATGCAGAAGTTCCATCGGACACAAGAGCATCTTGCGTTCAAACTACGGAGGGTTATTCGTACACTGTGGTGGTGTCCAAGGGAGATACACGCCACGAAAGCAAAGCACACAAAGAAGAGGTACCGGACATGGGACATCAAGGTCAGGAACCACCGGAGTATTATACGCTTGAGCCTGGACCAGGCGACCGAAATATGACCCATGGTAGTTCGCACACTTCCTAGTTTCTGGCACACAAAGTACTTTTTACAATAACAAAATGCCGCCAGCATTAGAATGGCTTCAGACAAAAAATTTCTTTTTTGTTGTTGCTAGATTGTCTCCTACTCCCCTCTGAATCAATCTTCCATTGATGACTTAACAATGGCAGAAAACCGATCAAACCGTTCACGCTATTAAGTTTTCTTGAAATACAATTGTGCACAATAATTAATTTCTGTATCACTTTGTCCGGTGTTTATTTCCTTCTTCCAGACTCATGACGTCATACTCGTACCACTGTACATTATTATTAAAGGTGCTGCATACGTTTGGTAATTGGAGCCTACTGATTGTGTTAATCCTATAGTTATAAATGTAGGTATATACAATAAAACTAACCTGTGAAAATTTCACTTCAAAAGGTGGTCGCGTTTTTGAGATATCACCGAAAAACCGGTGCGAATATTTCCACGCAGGAAGGATATTCCCCATAGGAATACACAGTCTGAGAAGCGTTATGGCCATAACGCTTCTCAGATTGAAATTTTGGGGAATAAAAAGTGATATATTTTTCCATAACCGTAGTACTTCGAAGTTCAAAATTTCTCAAAGTTCATTATAATACCCAAAGCTGCTGTACTTCCTACCAAGTTAGTTTTTATTGCCATTCATTTTCAAATGAATACAGACCCTTTAAATGAATCAAAATGGTTTAGTTATACGGAGAACATCGGCAAAAAATGGCAAATAACTCAGCAAGTTTCAATGCACTTTATCAGACGGAGTTTTGGGATATTACGGTCTGGTATCCTGTCGTCTTTAAAAAAGAAAATAGAAAGTACACGACGCGTCTCGTGCCACAGTACAATTCACATTGTATTTATGGGGGAACCTTCATGTTTACACAATTGAAAAGTTAGGTAGGGTGATGAGAGCGCGTGAGTATAGGGGGCTGTTTGATAGACCACGTGAGGAGTGATTGTGTTCACAAAGTAACGTGGACGAAACTTTACATAGGCCGAAAGTATGATTATTGATGAATGATATCCCGTTTGGGTAATTTTGGAAATAAAATAATGGATTCAATCAAATGTAAACGCTAACGAAAGATGATGTTAATTATTTCTCCAGCTGCTTGTAAGTTTACCCTTTTCGAGTCACTAACCTGTGACAAAACTTTTGTATCGTAAAAGTCATAGCGAAAATTATGTCATTACAGTACCTGTATATAGTTGTTCATGAGTAAGGAAATTTCAATGCTCATTATTTCCGATAAGGCATTGTCTTGCTGTGTTTTCACTTTACCCAGTCTGACTTTCGGGCCTATATTATTGAAACTAAAGTTGACCAAAGGGCACACACATGGCACACCCAGCACGGTATAATATGCCGTACTTGAGGTCTGTTGTTAACAGTGGGTGTTCGAATCCCGTCGCAGTCCGACGCAACGCTTTTTCTCTTCAGCGAGACAAGAAATTGCTTCTTTTTTCTGATATATTATTGAAACTAAAGTTGACTAAAGGGCACAGTGACACATACACACAGCATATACATGAACGGTATAAGATGGCGTACTTGAGGTATGTTGTTAATAGTGGGGTCAACTCACGTCGCGAGACAAGAAATTGCTTCGTTTTTCTGATGGAATGAAGAGCCAAATTATATCATGTCCCCCGAGTGCATGGAAGAACCTAGAAACACTTGTTTGAAGTAACTTTATTGGCTGGTTTTGTTCTGGCTTCCTAGCTATAAACAGACTGTTGGTTTTTTTAGCTTTCGAGGCTTAATTAAAATACTTAATTACATTTAAAAATCGTAGTCTATCATCGTCACACCTGTACCATACACTTTACATCGACTGCTATGCCAGAATATATATTTTTTTAACGATTTCATGAAGAACTGGTTTATGTATAAAATCAGACTGTACAAATAGATAATATTTCATTTTGTGATGTAACAATAAATCTTTGTAATCACAAGTTATTATACGTAGGTCTAATGGATGTACATAATGTTCCCCTTTTACTCATGACTTTCCATATTTCCTTATAATTATTCCGAACCCACCACCTCCTTTTTTACAGCGTTACCAATTAACAAAGAAAGCTGACTGGGTAAATTTTAACAATTATAAGCTGCACACACAAAAATTCCCCAGAGCGGAAAATGATAGCTTTACCTAACGAACTTTGACGCCGTCACACAGACGTCAATTTATGTCACATTCGCAGTGGAGAGCGCGGTATTTTCAGTTAATTGTATCTTCATGTTGTCTTCTTATTCGATCAAAGCAGTATTTATTGATCTGTGCATCGTTTAACATTCTCTTGAACTTGATTCTCTTCATGATAATGTTTTGTAAAATTCCCAGCGTAGAGCATTTTAGAGTGATTTTAAGTGAAGGTGCTGCCCATTGGCGGTTATTACACACAGTTATCCGTTGGCGGGAAACGTTTAACGGTTTAAATAGTTTACTTTTTATTGTTTTTGTTGTTTACATTACTTTACACTACGCAGCCACAGTGTAAATCGCTCATTTTTTAAAATAATTGTTAACCAAGAAGGATTACATAATGGCTATTTGTGTTTTATCAAATAAATACACCGGACTTCCGTACTTCTAAGATTTCTAAGACTTTGAAGATGTACTTGGTATAGAATTAATAGGCTTCTAGCAGTCTTTTGGAGGAATAAATCCCCTGTAGCGAAAAGACGACAAAAATGCACAGCTTTTATCTTGTTCTTCAAAGAAACAACATGAACAAGTGAATAAATTCTGTCAGATTGTTTTGCTTCTTCTTTTAGATGGCAAAATTACACATCTAAAATAGAAATTCATACACAATTACACGCAGGTTAGGCCCTAATATTTAAATAGAAATGTTTTTATATAAACTCATCTGGTTTGAGTCAATGAACTAGTTATTGAATTATATTGTAATCCCTAAAATAATGACATGGCAACAAATTAAAATACCGTGTAATTCTCGCGAGTATTCGAGCAGTTTTGAGAGCCTCGGGTATATACCAGCCTGAAAGACAAATCAACACTTTGGACCTGTCTTGACTTAACTTGACTTGAAGCTTTCTTCCCAATGGTGACCTTGTAGTAAGCTGCCTATCCACTAGCAGTACCGGTCACATGCCAATCCATGCTTTTCCATGGGACCAGTCTAGGTTCTAACAAACATTGCTTTAAACGTCTGAAAGAAATAGAATAGACCCCTTGCATTGGCCGCTACCACTGAGGTCAAACATTAGAAACTGCAAGTGCGTACTCGCCACGTATCACTCTCAGCCAATAAAAGGTCCGCCTTTGACCTCAGTGAGGGCGCTGTTTGAACTTGTGACATCACGTGAAAGGGTGCCTATCGCATACTTCAACATTCATATATTTATACGCGGGTGATTTGCCCTGTCTTTTCCGGTATAGATTAAAGTTTTTTGTAAGCGATCATCCCCCTCTTCATCCCACTTCGCCCCAAACCCACACCAACTCGCACCAAACCAACCCACCTCACACAAGACCCAATTCCACTTTGCCTAAAACCCACTCCAAACTCACTCCCAAACCCACGCCCATACCCACCCCACCCCGCCCGAATTCTCTGACTTGAAAGTCTCAACCCAACAAAACTACTGATGCCTTAATAATTTCCATAAAACATCCTGCAACTTGTATGTTATTAAGAAAACGTAGTTTCAATTATATGTTCGTTTTCATATTATAAACAAGATTATCAATGCATCGAACAAAATCATACTACAAATTACTCGACAAGGAAGAGGCGTGTTTATTTACCAAAATGCTCGAATGGTTCAAAAGCTACGTCATGGCTGTGACGTTATGGCTTTTAAAAAAGCTTACTCAATTCTCAAGTTTCATTTTTGACATGTTTGCACTAATATGGTTCAGTGAATATGAAAACAGAGTTCAATATTGGAATGAGGAAACCTAAAGAATCGAAACATGCACAAAATGTACTGCATGCCTTAAATGTATGGAACATCACATCGCATTACAACTGTACATCTCATATTTATTGCCATGATGTGGTACCGATGTGGCTTATTATCGACTGTTTGTAATAACTTGAGGATCGTTTCAGTTGAAAGATGAACCACTCCGTGTTTATTTTCGCTCTTGTAGCGACATGTTTTAGTCTGGATACCAGGCATTAGAAATGACCAACCAACCACCAGCCGATGATACCACGCTGGACCAATCAAAATTTGATGGTTAGAGAAGTGTTTCTTCATTTATGGCAATGTCGGCTACCCCGCTATTGCAGCTTGTAGCATCAGCATTACGTCAATTTACTACCATCAGAGGATAAGACATTGTCTCCACCATGCCACTCGGGAGAAAGAGTTCTTCCTAAACGTCTTCACAAACTCTTAGAACTCATGGGTCATAAGTGCCCCGGATACCGGGTTGATATAACGATGATTTATCATCCTTTTTAATATGCTGTCATATAGGGCTACTTTTTTGTTAAATAAATTTTCGGGTCTGTCTTAGAGAGGCCTGATCCATTTCTGGATCAGGCTGTCCCTTAAATTTGTTGAAATGAGATTTTAACTCGGGTTCTGTGTCATGCAGTTTGATCCATTTCCGGGTCATTTTGATTCTGGATCTTGCTGACCAAGAAACGGGTCAGGCGCAATCAGGGAATCTGGAATTTCCGGTCAATTGTGATCGATAATTATGAAAAATTCAGAAGTGTACAAAATAAATGTAAAAATTACATGATAAACAAACACATTATTATAAACAAGTTTTAACAGCATTCCCGTTAAAAAATTTCGATTAAGTAGTTGTTTAATATGTAATTAATTGATTAACCAAAAGGTTTTGTTTTGGGGAGATTATCAGCGAAGCATAATAACAATGTTTTAATGGACTTTAACCAGACCGAGTCTTCAAATAGACATTGCAAGTCTTGGTCGGTTTTTTCGAATGTTTTCATATAGGCCCTTGTTCCCGTTTACAACTTTGCTTCAATGTGTGAAGAAATCAAAACCAGTCCATTGGTAAAAGCCAATGTTAGAATTGAACAGATTGTTTGTTTTAAACAAAAAATTTCACACCGCCATGTTTGTTTAAAAAAAACAAAAAAAACACACTTGAATCTTCAAACAACCTGTTGAATGCCTTTTTCGCCCGGGTTGAACCGTTGATCCAGAAATCGACACCCAAACACCGGCCCAGCAATTCACATTGGTCTATAAAGGGTAATTTTTATGATTGATAAATCAGGTAGGATGATATGAGCGCGTGAGCTCACAAAATTGTTTTCTGGAGTCTAGAAAGCTTATATCTATCTGTTTAGACCATCACGTGAGGTGAAATTTTGTTCACAAAGTATCATGGACGCTACTTATGAAGTAAATTTATTAATGTTATCGATTTTTTGGTCATTTTGGATACAAAATAATGGATTGAATCGCATGTATATGAACGCTAACAAAATATGACGTTTTTTATTTCTCCAGCTGCTTTTAAATTTACTCTCTTTTTTGCCACTAACTTGTGACAGATTGACCTACATTTCTTGTAGACAACACTTTTGTAATGTAAAAAACAGAGTGACAATTATGTTACAGAGTAGGGCCTACCTGTATACTTATTCATGAATATGGATATTTCGAAAGTTCATTATTTCCGATATTTTCAAATGCGTTGTCTTGCTGAGTTTTCACTCTACCATTGACCAATTTGGGACTTGTATTATTTAAACCAAACTTGACCAAAGGGCACCCACAGCATGACATATTTTCAACGTAAAAGGAACGGCATAATATGCCGTGTTTGAGGTCTGTTGTTAACAATGGGGGCTACATTTTAAATACTTTTGAGTTGAGCAAAGGAAAAATGCCAGCACAGAAACTATTATTTGTTAGAGCTTTGGCGCCATCAGAAATATACGTATTTTTTCACACTCAGGGGTGCAGTATTTTCAGTAATTACATCTTTACCCTTTCTTCGTATCCGATCAGAACAGTCTTTATTGATCTGTTGCATTTATATTTAAGTTTTCATCCTAAAGCTCGTATTTTAAAGTGATGTTTGAGTGAAGTTGCTGCCCAATGGCGGTTATACACATTTATCTGTTGAAGTGAAACGTTTAACGGTTTAAGTAGTTTTACTTTGTAATGTTTGTGTTTGTAATCTTTACATTACGCAGCCACGGTGTAAATCTGTCAATTTTGTTTAAAGACAATTATCCAAGAAGGGTTACATTATAATGGCTGTTTTGTTTTATTAAGTAAAATACGCCGAACTTCCGTACTTCTAAGATAATTATAATTTACGACTTTTTATTTGATGATGCACTTGGTATACAATTAACAAACTTCTACTAGCCTAGTAGTCGTTCGGGAGTAATAAATCCCCCGTAGTGAGAATTTAAAAAGAAACCATAAAAACTAAGCCTTTATCTTGTTGCGTTAATGCCTTCAAAGAAACAACATTAAAAAGTTGATAAAATAATGTCAGATTGTTTTGCTTCTTCTTTTAGATGGCGAAATCACACATCTAAAATATAAAACGTCATACAAAATTTCACACAGGTTATTATTTTAATAGATGGGCCTATGTTTTTATATAAACTCATCTGGTTTTAGTCAATGAACTAGTCAATAGACTACATCCCTAAATGAATCAATGTTACAGACCTTCGAAATAATGACATGGCAACATATTAAAATACCGTGCAATTCTCGCGAGTATTCGAGCAGTTTTGAGAACATTTGGTTTCTACTAGCCTGAATGTCAAATCAACACTTGGAACCAGTCTTGACTTAACTTTATTTAAGCTTTCTTCCAAAGGGGAGCCTTGGAGATGGCTGACTATCCACTAGCAGTTCCAGTCATCATGCCTGTCCATGCCTTTCCATGCCTTTCCATTGGACCAGTCTATGTTCCAACAAACATTGCTTTAAACCTCTGAAAGAAGTAGAATACACCACTTGCATTGGCCGCCACCACTGAGGTCAAACATTAGAAGCTGAAGTGTGTACTCGTCACGTACAACTCTCGATCAATAATAGGTACTCCTTTAACCTCAGTGAGGGCGCTGTTTGTGCTTGTGACGTCACGTAAAGGGGGTCAATCGCCGACTTCAACGTTCATTTTATACACGGGTGATTTTCCTAGTCTATTCCGGTATTTCCTTTGAGTGAAACCTTCTTAACTCCCCACCCAACTTCGCCACACCCCACCCAACTTCGCCCCATCCCACCCAACTTCGCCCCACCCCACCCAACTTCGCCCACCCCACTTCGCCCTTAAACCCACACCACCTCGCCCCAGACCCAACCCCACCTTGGCTAAAACCCACTCCAAACTCACTCCCAAACCAACCCACCACGCCCCACACCCCAACCTGCCCGAATATCAAAAATCACAGAACACTGATTCATTAACAATTTCCATACACATCATGCAGCTTGTATGTTATTAAGGAAACGAAGTTTCAATGCATCGACAAAAATCACTCTGCAAAATACTCGACAAGAAAGAGGTGTGTGTATTTACCAATTAATTGCTCGAATGGTTCAATAACTGCGTCATGGCTGTGACGTTATGGCCTTTTCCAAAAAGCTTACTTTCAATTCTCAAATTTCATACTTGACATGTTTGCACTAATATGGTTCAGTGAATATAAAAACAGAGTTCAATGTTGGAATGAGGAAACCTATAGAATCGAAACATGCAAAAAATGTAGCCTATTGTAAGCCCTTAGTGTATGGAGTATCACAACGTATTACAACCGTACATCTCGTACTGCATGCCGTGATATCGGTGTGGGTACTGCACAAACCTATGTGAATGTCCAGCCTCCAATATAAGATGTACACGGTAGACATTCGCTGTTCATCTATATTGGAGGCTCCAATGTCCAATATCAAACTAATTTTACCATAATCCCCGTACCTATGTAGTTTACTCTCGTAAAAGCTCAACCACATAAAGGAACGCGCTTGTGCACGAACATGGATTGAGTAATCCCCACCCCCCAAAAAAATAAACAACAACAACAACAACAACAACAACAACAACAACAACAAAATCAACCCCCAAAACACCCCACCTCGTCCCTTCCATCCTACCTTGCCCGAATTCTCGGACCTGGAAGTCTCAGCCCAGAACACTACTGATGCCTTAATAATAGTTGTCCTTATACATCCTGCTATTTCAACCGTGTACAATTATTAAGTAAAAGAAGTTTCAATTGATAGTTCATTTTATTCTAAAAACAGACTACCATTGCATGGACACATTTCAGTCTACAAGGAAGAGTCGTGTTTATTTAACAATCCACTCTAAATTGTTTACGACTACGTCATTCCTATGACGTTGTGACTTTCAAAAAAAGGTGACCTTCAATTCTCACATTTTGAAAGGTTTGCGCTAATAATGTGGTTCAGTGAATATGAAAACAGAGGCCAATGTTGGATTGTGGGACAATGAAGTATTTGAAAACTGTTTTTATTCAATTATGCCGGATACCGATCTTTGGACTAAACCGGACACAAAGACAACCAAACCAATTCAGTAAATACATATACTTAACATTATCACAACGCATTGCAACTGTGAATTTCATACTGCCATGCTGTGATATCGGTGTTGCTTGTTATCGACCGTTTGTCATTAAACTTGAGGATCGTTCCGTTGGTAAGATGGGATACTTAGTGTTTATCTTCGTACTTCTAACGACATATTTTAACACGACAACGACAGTAACACTGAAAGCAACGAAAACCTTAGTGACAATTCGTGAAGGTGAACAGCTCAAAGTGTCATGCAGTGTGACATTAGATGATCAGCGGAGATTAAGTGAATTGTATTGGTACCGAGGCCAATATAATGACCATACACCGTATGGTTCCATTGATGTTACACACTGCGAGTCTCCCGTCTGTCCTGAGAGAAACACCACAGACAACCGTGGAGTTGTACAATTCATAAGAAGTTCGGGTAATGATGCCACGTTGTCGCTAGTGATCAAGTGTAGTCTAGCAAGCGACAACAACACACACTTTTCTTGTGGGGCACGGAAAGATCCTGGCTACGGAAGTGCTCCCCGCTTAATTCGCGTGAGAGTTCTGCATCCCCGAGATCCCATGTGTTCAAATAATACATCTACCCTGACAGACATTCTCTCCTTGTCTTGCTGGGCTGAAACAACCCAGCCCGATGTTTCCCTGGAATGGACGGTGAAAGGAAGTAATACCGATCGAATGTCACTTTCCAATCATACCGAGATTGATGAGTACCGAGTTGAAAACAACTTGATCCCCAATGAATCGGGGGTTCCTTCTGGCAGCTTAGTCTTCACTTGTCATATGACAAGTTTGGCATGTCCTCATACCCAAAGGAACTGTTCGATTGGGCCAATCCTCATCCCCGGTGACCAAACTACTGGTGGTATTCTGCCGGACGCAACAGCAACATCAACCCCGTTTGCCCTGGATGGAACGAACACACTAACTGCCGACGACAACACCAGCCACAAAGATCAGCCACTGAACGCTGTAGTCATTGCAGTACCTGTATCAGTTTGTCTGGTCGTCATCATCGTAGTCTTGATCATAGCTTGTCTAGTCTCCTCAAGAAAGATGAGACACAACGACGCCGAATCAAGGGTTGACTTACACTTGTCGCCAGTGAATCAGAACATTGGCCCGCATACATACGAGCGCAATTTGGAAAACATTGGTCAGCAAGACGGAGACAGCTCGACCGGAGAGCAGCGTTCGACGGACGCTTTGCCAACACACTACGAAATACCAATGCGTCGAGTTCCGATCAATACAGGAGGCACTACTTTGGAAATCACCGACCAACTGTCTATTTCGCGCTACTTAAAAGTGATATAAAAACGTTCTTCTGGATTAAGAAATGTTTAAAAACTAGAGTAATTACATTTTGTCAAGAGTGACAGCCTTTATTTTATAAATTGTATACATTCCATTCGAAAATGAAGTAAGTTACACGTATTGAAGTGGTTTATTCATGTTTGAAATATTAGTGATTACTGAAACGGAATGTTTAGACGTGATGTTCTGGCAGATTAAATAACAAAATCCAACTATCTGAAATATCTAAGGCACAGTTCGTAGGAATTCCCTACAAAATTGAAAGACATCACGCACAGTTTAATTTGAATTTGCTCTCCCAAGATGTCACATTGTTCATCACACAAGTCAGTACATCTTCTAAGCTTATCGAGTAAATGTCTTTTGGGAGGAGTGTTGGCTCCGGAAAGAGCCATTGGTTCGGTCTCCATACCCCTAATAACAGCTAAATATCAACCACCAATTAGAACCGAAATATACCATTGTGTAAGAGTATGACTTGTTTTTCAGTTTTAAATTGAATTTCTGCTATTTCTACATCGTGCAAAGCATCAAACGTCGAACTGAGTGCTATTTCTGCACTCTAAAGGCTCCTGGGTCAAAGTTGACCCGGATTCCGGGTCACGTGGTGGCTGACTCTTTTCTGGGTCAGTATGACCAGGGACCTCTGTCTAAATGACCCGGAAATGGGTCAAACTGACGCAGAATCTGAGGTAAAATCCCACTTTTGGTAAGAACCCAGCACACTTGTCTGCATCTTCAATGCGAGCAACTTTGTTATTGGCTGTTTTGTTTTTGGCTTCCTACCTACAGTGGTTAACTTAGCATTCCAAGCTTGATTTAAATACTAAGTTGTATCAAACAAATCACAGTCCATGTCAATGTTACACGTATACCATGACAACTATCGGACTTGCGTTAACCTTTTTGAGATGGTGGACGCTATAAGAGCATGCACTGTTGGTTTTTGGTGTATATAAAAGCAGATTTACACAAATCAAGGTGCCGTCGCATTGTGTCCACCATATTTTATCTCAAATTTACTTATCGACTGCTATAGACCTTTATCATGCTGCCACCATCTTGGTCATGTTCCCTGTATCTAATAACAGTAATGGATGCTGACTGTC
>JAUELU010091543.1:0-13555 GCA_032357145.1 Evasterias troschelii
AGTTTGCTTTGTACTAAAAAAACGTAATAATTGGTCAAAATTACACAAATTTGTAGAAATTATTGTGATGACATCATTATGTTGTCACTGTAGCTTTGAGTTGCCATAATTATTGTCTATGTATATGCCAAGTTTCAACTCAGTCAAACCTGTGGTTTGTGAAACATGATGACGCCATTAAACTGAAACTCCACTGCATGAAGGTCATTAATGTATACCACCAATCTTTAAAAGATTGTCATAAACTTCGCCACAAACATCTAGTAAAAGTGTATTTTGGTTTGTTTTTAACCTGCTGCTAGAGGGCGCTTTTAGATTTTATGACGTCACCGGTTCAATTTTTTGTAAACTAGACCCTTGCTGGACATAACCTTGTTGAAAACAACTTCAAAAAAGTTGCCACTTCAAAATTACAAGGCAATTCCGGTTTCGACCGGAACTACAGGTCATGTCATGTCACCCACAATAATAAAGACCTATAATACCTCTCTATTATAATCCCCCCCAAAACAACCGACGGTCTCTTTTCTTGATTTGATATAGATTTTCAAAGATAAACATTTTAAAATGTGTTTAACACCTGATGACATCATCATGACGTAACTGAAGCGGTTTCATCTCCTTATGGTTATCTAACTATTTTTGTGAAGTTTCAACTTTGGGAAGTGTGCTCTTGCTAGCGGACAAGCGATGGAGTGAAGAAGAAGAAAAAGAAGTATTAAGAAAAAAAAAACACAAAAAGAACAAAAACGAGAGGTGTTCGGCTGTCGCCCGAACACCTAAAAAGGAACTCAGCTGTAGCTGATTTATCTGACTTTCCAATTTGATGAACAGTAATACCAATTTCAGTTTGTTATTGATTGCAGATCAACTCCAAACTTCCAAAGTACAGTATATTTATTGTCTAAATGTTTGTTTTGCAGAAACTTCATGAACGTTTCATTCTTTGAAGGTCACCAAGAGAGGGCGCTTTTTGCTGGTTTAATTTATAGATTAATAAAATAGAAGTGTATGGGTAAAATAAACTAGAGTTCTCTTTGCTGGAAAAACTTGAAGTCTTAAGTTCTTGTTTACATATTGTACTATATTCAGAGGGAAAATATGCATTTCTCTGAATAAAATTACATTTTCTTCCTCAAAACAAACTACCCTGCTGAACATAAAATTTGATAAAACCACAGGAAATTTGGCCTCCTTATGGCAGCTGTTTTGAACGCAGTGTAACGCATCTGAGATGATCATGAACACACCATCATGTTTCTGGGGAAAAAATTTAAAAAAATATCTTTCTTTATTCTTGTTAAAAAAAATATATATATATAAAAAAAAACACCTGAAAACGTGGTTACCAAGATCGACTAAAATGGTTGCCATAGTAACAACATAACTTTGCCGAAACTGCTACTCTGACAGCTACAGCCTTAGGAACTAAATTAATTCAGCAAGTTCCATGATAACAGGATGCACCAGTTAAAATTGACAGGGAATTTATTGGAGGCTCATTATTGTCCGCCCCCCCCCTCCAACCCACACACACACCCCAAAATAGCGTTTAACCATTAAATGTGATCTAATTTGATAAAAATTGATACTCTTTACAATCAATATTATATGCGCATTTTAAATTTCATTTCCATACCATTAAACTTTGGGTTAGCCTAGCAGTGAATTAAGAATAAATGGGAAAACGTCTGCCATCACTGCGAAGAAAAAAGTTTTTACCCCACTTTACTTTGCACAAGACCAACCTCTCATCTCAACAATATGTGGTGGATGTTAAAATCGGAGCACTACCATATGTGTTATGAGCTGTCAAAAAAGGGTACACTTTCATATTTTGAAAAGGTCCAAAAAACCCCTATTTAAAAATAATGATATAACCCATCGACATAACTGGTGATTAATTTTATACATTAAATGCAGATTCTAAGGACCCCCACCTATCCATAACTTTTAACAACAATATTTTTCTAGACCTTGTTTATTGGTAAACGCAGCCTTGAAAATAAGCAAATTTCATTATTCAAAAATCGATTTTTGTTCAGAATGTTTTTCCACATTTGTTAGTTTGGAGCAAAAGTCCATCAAATATAACAGTATGAAGGAAATCAAATTTTTGTCCGTGGCCAACATTTTCAAAAAATCTTTGGTATTTACAGTTCCTTACTCTTAAACACTTAAAGGCTTTCTTATGCAAGGTGATGTATTAATCCGTTATTATTATTAATTACAATTATGATCATTATTATTATACACCGTTTTCAAGTTTTCTCAACGTAATTTATTCCTTGTGTATAAGTAAAGGGAAATGTGTACTTCGTGTAACCCTTCTCTCCTTTGGTGTGATCCATTCTGTCACTTCTAGAAATCTCACACATAAACAATTCATTGTGTGACATGGGGTCACACACCCACACATAAATGAAACCGTCACTTTGGAAAAGCCAGTCCTAATAATTTCAGGCCAAATGCAAGGTATCAGTGATGAATAAACATGCTAAACATTGACATGACTAAAATGTTTCAGAAAAATCATATTTCGACCATCTGTCACTGACTCCCGTGATTTATTGCTCCAGCAATTACTGAAATGAACATAAGTAAATGCTTACAAATAATTAACATCAAGTTATAAACTGAAAGTGTTTTTTTTTCAAATGATTTTGGGGTAAGACAAAGAATTTCTGGCTACGCTCCTTTTTTGCATAATTGTTGATACTATGCAATTTCTTGCTTGCAAAAGGCAATCTATTGCCATTACAAATATTATTGGTGTTTAAGATAAAACAGGTCAATTACCAATTTAATAGCAAATACATGTACATGTTAACAACTAGACCTCTGGTTAATTATATTTGTTGCCATAATATGCAGAAAGTGGATGTGGCATCATGATCAAGGTGCAGAGACTTGGGTGGGCATGGCCACTAATATTGGTATTTTGCTTGTTTAATTGAACCAGACTGTGCAAATATTGCCTTGGTAAACGCAAGTGCGCCCTCACTTGACGGGTACGGTTTTCTCGCGCTTTGATGGGACTGCATGTAGGCAACAATTTGTGAAGGCCTCAAACGATTATTTTGGGGATGAATTGACCCTGAAAGGTGGCGAGCAGCTGTGATTTTGCCACTTTCCCTGGATTGTTGTTTTGCCTGAATATCCAGGACTGGGTAGGTAAAGTTGTAAATTATAAGTGTAGGTTTGGGGGGAGTTTTGCCTTGTGTTTGGCTACATGTATGTCGTCAGATTTGGAATCGTGTATTATAATGTAGCACATCATGCGTGTGTTTCTGTATTGATGTACATGTTAGTTAAATGTACTTTGCTGTTATGTAAATCTATGTGTGTAGTACTAATATTACTAATGGACGATGTGTATCTTGATTTAATTTTGTGTACTCCTGTATTATGTTATGCAGGGTGTTTCTTACTGCATGTGATCTGTGAATAATAAACATGATGTCGGAAGTGTACTACTTAGCTGTACTTAGATGTTAACTACTACTAGTCGTGTTCACAGAAGAACTGGGAGCTCACACCTCCCCAAGTACTAGCTGAAATAATATCAGTGACCCGACTACGAAAGTAGTCATGAACTATTACACTACCAAAACGGAAAGTTTATTTTGTGCGCAGCCAAAGTGTAAAAAACTAGGCATTAGGTGTTTGTGAACAAACACAAAGCTTTCCGTGTAGTATTGTTTTGCTCAAAGGGTTTATAACTAAAACAAATTGAAAATCAGGGTGTAGTTCTTGAGATATGGTCCCACTTCCGGTTGTACCATAGGTAAAGGTAAGAATAGGGTCGCGGTTACCCAAGGCTAACCTCCAATGCCCAAGGAGTCTATGCCTAAAAACAGTTTGAAAATCGGTTGTGTAGTTCTTGAGATATGGTCCCACTTCCGGTTGACCCGGAAGTAAAGGTCAACATGGGGTCACAGTTACCCAAGGATAGTCTGCAATGCCCAAGGAGTCTGTAACTGAAAAAAGTTTGAAAATCGGTGTACTTCTTGAGATATGGTTCCACTTCCGGTTGACCCGGAAGTAAAGGTCAACATGGGATCACAGTTACCAAGGATAGTCTGCAATGCCCAAGGAGTCTGTAACTGAAAAAAGTTTGAAAATCGGTGTACTTCTTGAGATATGGTCCTACTTCCGGTTGACCCGGAAGTTAAGGTCAACATGGGGTCACAGTTACCCAAGGCTAATCTGCAATGCCCAAGTAGTCTATCACTGAAAAAAATTTGAAAATCGGTTGTGTAGTTCTTGAGATATGGTCCCACTTCCGGTTGACCCGGAAGTAAAGATCAACCTGGGGTCACGGTTACCCCAGGCTAATCTTCAATGCCCAAGGAGTCTATAACTGAAAAAAAGTTTTTAAATCGGCTGTGTAATTCTTGAGATAAGGTGCCACTTCCGGTTTACCCATAGGTAAAGGTCAAAATGGGGTCACTGTTACCCAAGGCTAATCTGCATTGCCCAAGGAGTCTATAACTGAAAAAAGTTTGAAAATCGGTTGTGTAGATTTTGAGATATGGGGTGGATTTCACAAAGAGTTAAGACTAGTCTTATCTCGAGTTAGGACGATTTACTCGTCCTAACTTAGGACTAGTCCTAAGTTTTAACAAAATCTATTTCACAAAACTTAGGACGGGTTTAACGCTTCCTAACTTCCATGGCAACGGTGCTGAACCAGTCCTAACTTAGGACTGGTGTACGGGTCGTCCTAACTTAATGAATTTGTATATAAATAAAAATTGTTCACGTATATTCAACACTTGCCTTCCGCTTTTGATTAATTATGGCGCTTATGCTATTGGCGGACCACGAAGCAAGACGAGCTTTAAGGAGAGAGAGACTGTTTCGGGCCAGGCAAAACCCGCTAAATTCACTCACTGACGATGAAGTCACAAGAAGATATCGCTTCACACGAAATGGGATCACCCAACTGTTAGAAAGGGTTGGTCGACAGTTACAACATGAAACACAGGTAAACATTCCACAAACATTTTGATGATAGGCCTATTTACTTAGCAATTACTATTAGGCCTATTAGTAATTATCATGATATTTTTAAACTCGCGGCACTACATTAGGCCTAGACGTAGACAAGACATACATTGTAGCTACTTCACCGCCGTTGTCTCCAAATTTATTAGTAATAATATTATTTTGTAAACACCGCCCGCATTGCCAAGTGATTATTTTGTCTAGCGCCACCATGAGTCATCAGCGTGTTGCAAAGTGTAAACAATTAATGACCTCTGCATGCAGTCACTGACGACCTTGACAGTGTATGATTCATGTCACAACGTTGAAACACATATTTTACTAGACGTTCATTCGTTAGTTATGAAATGACATGTTAATTTATCTTAAGAAAAACTTGGGCAACAGTTGGGCCACTTCACTTGTCAGTCATTTTGTCGTAGAAACATGGATGACGAGGCAACTAAAAAACAAAAAAACACGGGCAATTCAACAGTAATCGACGTAGTAAGAACCCTGGCACAGTCGTGACACATAGACTATAAGTACAGAGAGAGAGAGACTCATCAGAGAGAGGGGCAGAGTGCACTGTTTTATGTGCCACACAATACGGTCGTGCAGTACTAGCAGAGAAAACCACGGAAGAAGGGAGCTTGGAAATTCTACAGTGGTTTATAAAGCTATGTGGACTTTATTTTATCTTGCCTTATTATGCCTGACAATGCCTGAACCAGCGTTAAGCCTAGTTATATTTACAATACATTGTGCTGATTGTTATATTTACAATACATTGTGCAAGTAAAGAGGAGAATCATTAAGTTATTTTATGGGGACACACACTATACATGCAGTTCAAATTTGCATGTTGAAACTTGGTCAAAAATATGATTGGTGGAAACTTCATTGTTGTCATCATTTAATGTTTATACTATTATTAACGTTAAACGATGACAACATTGAAGTTTTCAATTATAGCGCCATTAAGTTTTAATTAGTCAGATCAAAACCAACTTTTAATTTGTAATGCCCATATTTTGAGTATTTGACACAAACTCAAATAAATAAACTTAAAAGACTGAATTGTCATTATCTTTTTGTTAAAAATCTTTTCAGCGTAACAATGCCATTCCATCACTACTCCAGCTGCTAACCACACTCCGCTTTTATGGCACCGGGGCATTTTATATGGTTGAAGGTGACCTGCACAACATCAGCACAGCATCAGTTTGCAGAATCATTCACAGAGTAACGAGAGCAATCTCCAGATTGACCAATGAGGTCATCACATTCCCCATTGACATCCAAGACGTGATGAGAGTGAAACAAGACTTCCATGCAGTGTCGGCTTTTCCGGGTGTGGTAGGTGCTATTGACTGCAAACATATAAAATTGTATGGAGCCCCACTAGGAGAGGATGAACACCTTTACGTTAATCGTAAAGGTTATCACAGCATCAACGTGCAGGTTGTTTGTGATGCTGGGTTTAGAATCACTAACGTGGTAGCCAGATGGCCCGGAAGCTCCCATGACAGTGCTGTTCTGCATGGAAGTCTGCTTGGACAGATGTTTACTGATGGAAGGCAAGTACTAACCTGTCTCAAGTCCACAAGTGGGAGTGGAATGTGGAAAAATATACTATTTTTGCGTATTCCACGATCATACATGTTCTTCATTTATAGTAAAAGTGAGTGTCAACAACAATGGCAGTGTGGTACTAATATACAACTTGTCTTTACGCAAATCGCTTGTGAAGAACAAAGTATTGTTTATTCTTCCTTTAAGAAATTACAGCGCAGCAATTACTTTGTCCAACTGTTCATGACAAAAACATTAGAAAAAAGTGATTAGAAATACCAAGAAAAAATTATTTGAGCAATAGTAGACCACTATTTATCCTATTGAAATATTGACAACTAGTTTGATACACATGTACCAACAATAATTGCATAATGTTTCCTACAGAGTGCAAAGATTTAATGCATAGCTACCATTTATTTTGTTAATACAAATTGCAGACTCCAGGGAACCTTAATTGGAGACACCGGGTATGCCCTTAGGCCTTGGCTTATGACACCGGTGGCGGAGCCTGTGACAAATGCAGACAGACGCTACAACAGGCAAGTTTTCATTTATCAGTGTATTTGACCATATATTGATACAAAGTGTAAATTGTGGGGTTAATCAATTTTACGACTGGTAATAAGACCAATCAAATTTCTGAAAACTTTAACTAAACATCAGTTGGGGGGGGGGGGGTTAGATATAAGCACCTGAGGTCTTGTTGTTCATATTGAATTCCATTTAAAAGGTATGATACAGCATTGTTTTTTGGAAGAATGCAGTCGCTCCTTATCATAGTCTACAAAATACACATAAAACTAGCTTGTGAAAATTTCACCAAACGTATTATACCTTTAATATTGTTTACATATGTATATGTGGCTATTTTTTTAATTTTGCTAGTTGTAGCAAATCCCCAAAACCCGGTGTGATTTGAAATACGGTTTAGGCTGCCCGGGGATCACCTCGAGTGACTAGTTTTACTACGCCACTCGAAGCAGTCAATATTTGTATACTACAATGCAACACACTGTTTGGCAATTTCTTTCCTCCATGCCTAAATCTAACATTAAGTTGCATTAATTCACTTTCATTTTCAGTTATTACAAATTGAATTGATTTAATTGTGTTTATTGTTCCATTTTTACAGGTCGCACAGGAAGACAAGGGTCAAGATTGAGCAACTATTTGGCCAACTGAAACGCAGGTTTCCTTGTTTATCACTCGGTCTGCGAGTTGCACCTCCAAAAGCCTGCCTGATCATAAAGGCATGCTGTGTTCTTTTCAACCTGTCAAAGGAGTTTCGGGAGCCTGAGCTACTCTTCCCAGGGGAAGTTGAAGTTGATGATGATAATCATCTTCCATATGACGGGCCAATTCGTGATGGTGTGCTTCATAGGCAAATGTTAATTAACAGGTATTTTTAAAGAGATAACATTGTACTAGTTTTTGGAATAGTATTCTCTTTCTAATCACATCATTTCCAAAATACAAAGAAACCTGTAGAAATTTCAACAAATCCAGAGTTCACATTCTTTGATTTTGATTGTTGCATTCGAAATCAGCTGTTGCATGTTTAGCAGTGTTCAGATTCAAATGACAAATCTTGATAGATTTGAGTGTCAATTTGTAAAGACTAGTTTTCTGCAGTCCATAGCTTGTCCTCCTTCCACTAACATATCTGTTTGACCCTCTCTTTCAGTTTTGATGTTTCTATCTTCATTCTTGTCTCATCACCATTACTAGTTGATTTGAAAAAACAAAACATGTTAGTAAATTAAAAAGATCAATTATAAAAACAACAAATTTGCAGGTCTGGCGAAATCTCTCACAATGTGTACATTGTACTCCATGTGCGATAAAAGGTCTGAAAAAGTGAAGTGTAGTCATGGGTCCGTTAGTTTCCACCCGCCCTCCTCTTTGAAATTAAAAACTAAATTACAGGGCTTGCCCTTAACACTAGTCCGGTGTACTGGTTGTGATTGCTACCAATGCATCATTATGACAGTACATGTTTAACATCAGGGCAAGTTAAACCCACAGTTTATTAGCCAGGTTGGCTACTTAACAAAAAGCTTAAGAGCAAGGCCTGAATTACCATTATGAAAAGATCCAAACTTGCTCTGCCGCACACTGGTTTACCGAGATGGCAAGACCACTTCTGATGTTTCATCTTCTTAACATTCTCCCCATCACCTGAAAACAAGGTACAAAGGTAAACACCATGTTACCATTTTTAAGTCATGATTGGTCAAACATGTAGTAGGATGGGTTGATCAATGAGCAGTCATATTCAACTGATCTCCAGGACTTCTGCCACCAAGCTCTAGGTGTCTCTCCATATTGACTTCTCCTCTGTGACAACTTGTTAATCCCTGTCGTCTCAAGTTATTTTGTGACTTCTAAATATGACATAAGAATTTAGTTTTTCTTCATACTCAAAGATGTAAAGTCGGTGGAGGATTGATTCATAAAAACTTGACTAAGACTAAGCACCAATCTAATCCTAGCACTCATGTGTAATATAAATTGTAACACTCGCCTTCTACTTCAATACCACAAAGACTAACCTATCATCGAGTATAAAGTGCAATCATAGAAACAATGTATAGTGAGCATTTTATCTCAGACATACTTCAGCCTGTCCCAATCTCATGGCGCAGCTTACTGCAACATTCTGTGCTTCAGGGCAACATTAAAGGGTTAACCCAAAATTAGACCTCTCACATGTTCTTATGATCATTAAAGTAAGTAGGCCTAATTGATTTTGATAGTTTGAACAAATTTGTCGAAATTGAGTGGGTGCATGAAACAAAATGTTTCATAATTGTATTTAGGATACAAGAAAAGGCATAATAATAATCACACAACATGAATACTTCATATTCAATTAAAAGTAACATTTATTGCATATATACTGAAAGTCCAAAAGATCACAAACTACAAGAGGTGTGCATGTTTTGCATCATTAAATATGTACAAACAAGGTGATTGAGTTACCAGAATGTGGGTTTGAATCCCGGCCAGGCCGGTCATTGCATATGTGTCCTATGGCAAGACACTTTACTACAATCGCCCAGGAAAATATGGGGTACATATGTACCTGCGAGGGTAGAGATTTAGTAGAGATGCTGACATGAATGATACTGGCCCAATGACTGGGGGAGATAAGGTGAAGAATGTGAAAAATGTGAAGAATTTCAGAATGTGAATTATTAATCTATTAAACACGCAGAAAAGCAAGTATGTCCACCATCCATTAAAGGAAATGTTCACCCTGAGTAAAAAGCTTGATCTTTGTGGCCATGGGATTTTACACATGAACACATGTTGTTTGTTTTGATTTTTTCTGCTACAAGTCACTAGCTGCAT
Organism: Evasterias troschelii; assembly: GCA_032357145.1. NCBI lineage: Eukaryota > Metazoa > Echinodermata > Asteroidea > Forcipulatida > Asteriidae > Evasterias > Evasterias troschelii. The sequence goes on from JAUELU010091543.1 coordinate 9,922, forward strand.
TGCCAAGAGTATCGATTTGACCTAAATACGAGCCAACATCAGTAACATGTTCGTTCGCTTGTAAAAACCCATGGCTACATTGATTTATTATAAATTGTTAACTAATAAAGAGGAAGAAAATGTAAAATGGTGTAAATTGCCTGAGTATTCAATACCGTTTGTTATTAAATGCATGTGGTTAGAAAGATGTTGTAAAAGTAGCATACAATGATCTACACAAATATGCCTCGAAATTGCATGGTTTTCTTTTTACATCGTGAACTAACACAGTCGGCCATTTTATGGAGTCAAATTTTTGACTCCACAAAATGGCCGACCGTGTCAGTTCGCAAAGTTAAAGAAAACCACGCAATTTCGAGGCATATTTGTGTGGATCAATGTATTCTACTTTAAAAACATCTTTCTAACCATATGCATTTAACAAACAGTTACAAACGCTTTTTATAGACCAACTCGACCGATTCAAGGCAACGTGTATCTTTAACTCTCTTCCTTTAAGGTTCGCTTGTTGCTGGCGAGTTTACAACATTGAACGTAAATCCATTAAGGAACACCTTCAAGTTTTCACCGATTTCTTTCAACGATCCAGAAATCTGAGTGACTACTTGAAGGTGTTGCTTATCAATCTGCAACCTCTCACGGTCCAAATCCAGCCTGTCACTTTCAAGTTGCATCACCGTTTTTTGATGTGGCTTGCTGGTGACTGGGGGGCAGACAGTATGTTGGCCAGTGTTTTGAGGACAGGTGGTTTCTTGGGGGCAGGCTGTTTCGTGGGGGAGACTCTCTTCATCGTCATCTGTCTCATCTTCTTCGTCCTGGTTATTTCTTGTGGAGTCCCCTTGTATAATTACTTAAGAAAAAAAAAAGGAAAATGAAAACAATTAATAATTATTTTCTTAAACGGAATTAAAATGGTTTTTACCCTTATCTTAGTGTTTGCAAAAATTGTAGTTTGTGAGAACTACATGTCTAAGTTAAATTTTAATCATCAGAATTGTTATCACTGAATGTTTAATGATAATCCTGTATTTTGACAATAGAGTGTGGATTTTTAAATAACACCAGGGCCCGATTTCATTGAGCTGCTTAAGCACAAAAGTTGCTAAGCACAACAAAATTAACAGAATAAGCTTACCAGTTAAACTACAATGTCACATGTACAATTTGTGACTGGTATCCTGCTCGTTTCTGCAAGCTGAAAACATTTAAACAATTTATTCTGCTAAAGCAACTCTATGAAATTGGGTCCAGCGGATTATCGTTTATGTGATAGGAAAATAAAGAAACCACCGACAACTGTAAGTGGTGGATTTCAGAAACTTTGTTTTAGTTTATTCTCAACATTTTACCAATGAAGTTTGTTAAATATTTGTTACATGTCAGTTATTGGTAAAGCCTAACAACGAGAACCGACTCATCTTCAATTACCATTTGAGATGAACTCCATTACTTCTCCATTTGTAGGGGTGGATGATGTGGAAGGCATGGGATTTGATTCTCCATCCTGTTGGGCTACAATCCCATCCTTTGCCGCAGGCGACAATGCCTCCAACACCTTATCGAAGACCTTGTTAGGTCTTGGCCTTTCCCCTCCACCTAAAATTATATAACACATAATATAAAAACATGAGTCCGAGGTTGTATAAAAGGAATGAGGATGCCCTTTTTGTTCAAAAATATACATTATTTTATACCAAGATGACATGCAGTTTTGACCAATTAATTTAAAACAGAAAGGTCTTTCACCTTCCATTGGCAAAAATGTTGTTTGAAACATTTCTTAATTAAATGTTTCACTTTCACTTCTGTGGGCGGAGCAGTCACAAAGCAACCAATGAAATGTTCCCACCGTACCTCGCTCCGCCAACAGCCCAGCTTGCCAATGACGTCGCATTTGCTTCGCATGATTGTTGGGGTAATTCTAAAATGGCGGCTCTTGGTACACATCGCGGAAGTTAATTCGGAGTAAGTCGCACAATAATCGTTTAAATTTTCTTGTTAACATTTTATTTGTTTGATTATTCAAAACACCCAAGGCAAGCAAGCTAAGACTAACTAAGAGCCAGGTGAACACATTCAGCTGGTTTAAACCGCCGACTGGCCCGTCCGTAGGGTATACGCAGTTAAAGATTTTACGAATGGTTATTTCTTAGCTTAAATTAAAAAGAAATGGTCTGGACGTGTGGCCAAGGATTTAGCTAGCCTTGGCCACACAAGTGGGGCTAGAGTCGAGGATATTATCAAATAAAAAATTAAAAAACTCACCTGTTTTCATGCAATCCCTGTGATAGTTCCTTGCATCACTGGTCACAGTGTTCCATTTTTTCCTGATTTTGTCCCATGGCCTCTCGGAACCGCCATTCTGCACGAGGACAGTGCTCAACTCCTTCCAGTAGTGGCTCTTGACCTTCATCACATTTACAGACCCTTTGCCTTCGCTGTTTGTTCCTACAAGCTGATGTTTGTGTAGCTTTACGAATTCGGTCAAAATACATAACTCCTCATATGACCAATTGCTTGAACGCCGATTATTGTCAGGATAATGTTTAGGCATGATGATAATTAGTGAAATATCACTTGGCAGTGAGCCTACGTACGACGAGTGCGACAAAAACGTAGCCCTAAAAAAGAGAAGTGCTACACGACGACAACGTTAACGTTATGCTAAATTTGCCGATTGATTAATTGTATGATATAATTATTAATAATATTGAATGATTGATACGATCTAGCTAGCACGAGCAGATAAGTTATAGTTGCACCATGAAACAGGAATCTCACGTTCACAACAACAAACACATACGTACCATAAGTAGTACGTATGAGAAACAATACTCTGCATAATTTCCATACCATACTTACATGTTATTATGAAGTTGCAGACGACATTTCCCAAAAAGTTTGGAGCCAAAAAGTTGTGCGGCGTCGACTCGCCAATCAGCCATCTTGAATTTGCAGCATGTATTTCCCGACGACCGTTTTGTTTGTGCATTGTAACAGACGTAAAACAGCCGTAACGTAAGCAGATCCAGCCTCGTTCAATAACTCGTTTATGGTTTTATCATAATTAAGACTAGTCCCGCTTAAGACGAGTTTTGTGAAATCGATCCTAGGATCGATCTTGGCTAGGATCGATCCTAAGTCTAGGACTAGTCTTAACTCCTAGGACTAGTCCTAAGTTAGGACTACCTTTGTGAAATCCACCCATGGTCCCACTTCCGGTTGACCCATTAGTAAAGGTCAACATGGGGTCACGGTTACCCCAGGCTAATCTTCAATGCCCAATGAGTCTATAACTGAAAAAAGTTTTTAAATCGGCTGTGTAATTCTTGAGATAAGGCGCCACTTCCGGTTTACCCATAGGTAAAGGTCAAAATGGGGTCACTGTTACCCAAGGCTAATCTCCAATGCCCAAGGACTCTATAACTGAAAAAGTATGAAAATCGGTAGTGAACCTTGACGACGCTGCATAAATTAAATGTTTGCGGTTTTTTAACAGTGTACGGCCGGCTGGTGGTCGTCAGCGTGTGTATACGTTGTACATGTACTATTGCTAAGCTACTATGAACTACACATGTAAAAATTACTGGGTTTTACTCTGTGATTTATAATTACACATGGTCTGTGTTGACGC
>JAUELU010091569.1:0-13550 GCA_032357145.1 Evasterias troschelii
TCCTTTTTGATGTCTCCCACTGAGTCTAATCCTCTGGCTAGTAAAAACCGTCCCTACAACTTGTTGAGGTACGAGTTATATTCATTGTGTTTTCTATAGTTTTAATATAAAAATGTCTCCATACAGTTACGCGCCGTAACAGATATGTTGAATTTTTGTGTACGACGAATGGTGTTCGTCTCTAACGGTAACGACTCTTGAAGTGACAATTTAATTTAATCGAAATGTATTCTTTTTAATTGAAGAACTAAGAGAGTTTGTATAGTATATTGTAGTAATTTTCTGTATTCGTTTTTCCACTCCCTTCAGTACGAATGGAACAACATCATTCCCATATATTTTGCGGTAGCCTTTTGTTTTCCTTGTTTAAAATGGCTTACTTTTACGGCTCTTATGCCCCATAGCCTTTACGATTTCAATCCTTACTAATTTGTTGTATTATAGTTTTGCTTTGTTTCATCTAAAATAAACTACTGTTTCAACTACATCTGAAGTTTTCCATAATCTGTTATTTATTATTGTGTTCCTTGCCACTTGGTTACACATGGCGTAGTCGGCATTCCTGGAAAATTTCATTTGCAGTTGTTACTAAAGTTTTACAACAAAAAGTTGTTTTAAAACTATAAAGTCAAAAATTCTAAAGGCTATCGCAAACCCCCCATCATCACTCTAACGTTCATCGTAGATGTCACAGTCGAAGGCAGCACCATCTACCACTCCAACAGATGTTACAGATCCAAAGGCCATCGTGTACAGCTCCATCCGATGTATAGCTTCGCCATTCTGTTAGCATCAAAGGACGATTGTCGTCTTGTGAACTTTGAAGGTTTCAAAACATAAGTCAAAATGTAAATTGTTGTATGAATGTATCCTGTATAGCTTCATTGATATATTTATCACATCTTGTGCATATCTAGTGCTTTTTTTTAAAGATTTACATATTCAAGTGTAGGCCCTATAGCCTGATAATCACTAACTATGGCACAGAATAAGGATGAGATTGAGGCTCTTCAGGAGCAAATTGATAAACTAACTAGGGATCTAGAAGAGTCAAATGAAACCAAACAGAATGCTAATCCTGCATCATTCTTACTTATGCCCGCCCAAAGAAAGATCAAGTCATTTACTGGTAAAGAGTCCGATATCTCATTAGAAGATTGGTGTTGTGATATTCAAGCATCAATTGCTACAAGACCATTGTCAGAAGAAGATAAAGTGCACTTCATGTTTCAGCATCTTGAAGGCGCAGCCAGAGAAGAGGTTAAATTACGACCTTTCAAAGAACGTAAAACTGTTGAGGATCTAGGTAAAATATTGTTTGATGTTTTTGGTATTAAGTCAACTGGAGTACAGTTACAAAGACTTCTCTTTGAGTGTAAACAAAAACAGACTGAAAGCTTAAGAGATTTTTCTCATCGCTTGATGGAAATATTTAACAAGGCCTCTAGTAAGTGTACACATTTAGTACCTTCTAAGGAAAGACTGTTATGTGACCAATTTTCCGAGGGTGTTAATGATAATTTCTTACGTAAGCATCTTAAGAAGCAATTAAAAGACTCTCCTAAGTTATCATTCTTACAGCTCCGCAAAGAGGCAACCGATTGGGCAGAAGAGGAAGAAACCACAGTCAACAGATACACCAAGGAAGAGAATATCACAGTGAATGAGACCAGAGAGGCTTCTTCTTCAAAAACAAGAGTCACTCTTACAGACCAAGTCCGCCAACTTACACTAGTAATGCAAGAACAACAGAAGCAGATTAACAACCAACAAGCGCAATTAGCAGAACTGTTACAGAAGTCTCAACGAAGGAGTAGAAGTGGTGGCAACAACTATAACTCTTCCTCAGTTCCTCAGTGTGAACATTGTAACCGCAAAGGTCATAAACGATCCGACTGCTACAAATTCAAGCTTCAAGAGACTGAAAGGCAGCTGGAACAGTACAGAAAGGCAGCTGAGTCAGCCAACGTCACTACTCCAGCGTCAAACTAGAGCCTCCCACTGTAGAGAGCCCTCAAGTGGAGAGGACCCGAATGGGCTCATCACACACCCACTATCTTCACCAGACAGATCCACATGATCGCTTTGTTGGGGGATGCCCAACACTGGAAATCAAGATGAATGGTGTAGGAGTAAATTGCCTGATAGATACAGGGTCCATGGTGACAACGGTGACAGAAGAACTTTTCAAGAGACACTTAAAACCAGAAGGTGCGAATCTCGTGACTGAAGGACTTTGTGCTAATGGACTAAAAATACCTTATTCCGGTTATCTCGAATTAGACATTGAAGTTGGAGGTATGATATTGCCTCAGATTGGAGTCTTAGTCGTAACAGATACGTCATCATGCAACGATGAACATCATCAACACAAGCGTGAAGTTCCTGTAGTCCTTGGAATGAATGTACTGAAATCGACAATAGAAGTTGGCATTAACATTATGAAGCTACCCAAGCAGAACTTACCTAAGACTGTTGCACATTCAGCGTTGGTTCATACCGCAGCAAACTCTCCCGTGTTTATCCCTGCTGAGTCATGGGCCACAGTGATGTCAACCAGCAAGACTACCTTGGCAGAGTATGCAGTAATCGAACCCCTACGTAATTCGGATCATCTTCATACTGGGGTAATGGCCGAGGCTACAGTCGTAGATACCAGTTCTGGTCAGTTTCCTGTTAGAGTGGCCAATCTTTCTTCAGAAGGTGTTTTTATTCCGGGTAAAACACTGATAGGAGTACTACAACCTGTATATTCTGTGAGAAGCAGCAACCAACATGACATGAACTTTAAGCAAGTCTCAATAAACGAGATTATGACATCTCATTCAGATGCAACTCCGAAGCCTATAACTGAACAGCAGAAGGAACCCATTCCAGTAGACTTGTCCGAATTCAACGGATCTGAGGAACAGCGTGAAAAGATACATGCTCTCCTTCAAAAACATCAAGACATTTTTGCCAAAGATAACTTTGATTTGGGCGATACTTCAACTGTTACTCATCGCATCGTGACGAAGACAGACGAACCAATTGCGCAGACATTCCGTAGGATACCTCCAAATCAATTCGAAGAAGAGAAGCAGCATATTTCAAATCTCCTTCAAAATGACATCATCCAAGAGAGTTACAGCCCGTATGCAGCGCCAATCGTCCTAGCCAGGAAGAAGAATGGATCGCTGCGCATGTGTGTTGATTATAGCAAACTTAATGCAAATACAAGAAAGGATGCATTCCCATTACCACGAATATTAGAGTCCATGGATGCCCCGATTGGCGCCAAGTGGTTCAGCACACTAGATCTGGCCAGTGGTTATCATCAAGTCAGAATGAGTGAGGCAGACCGGGAGAAGACGGCGTTTATCAGTCCATTCGGTTTGTATGAGTACACAAGAATGCCTTTTGGGTTGTGTGTTGGACCAGCGACTTTCCAAGGTCTCAAGCAAAGATGCTTAGGCGACCTGACATTGCAAATGGTCCTTGTGTATATAGATGATATTTTGATCTATTCACATTCATTTGATCAACATCTCCAGCATTTAGAACTTGTATTTGATCGTTTGAGAACTCATAATCTGAAACTTGAACCCTCTAAATGTCACCTGTTCAGAAGTCAAGTTTCCTACCTGGGACACATTCTATCATCAGATGGTATCTCCACCGAAGACAGCAAGACTGAGGCGGTACGAGAGTGGCCGACACCAACATCAGTGAAGCAGCTAAGAGCTTTTCTGGGGTTTGCCAGTTACTACCGAAGGTATGTTGCAGATTTTGCTAAGATTGCCAGAGAATTACATGCCTTGGTAGGCGAGTGTCAGAAGAAACCTGCGAGGTATTTTCGAGCCAGATGGAATGACAAGTGCCAAGCAGCTTTTGACTTGCTTAAGAGCAATTTTGTTTCCACTCCAATACTTGGGTATGCAGATTTCACTAAGCCATTTATTGTTGAAGTAGATGCCAGTCTGGACGGTTTAGGGGCTGTTTTGTCACAAGACCAAGATGGACACCGTCATGTCATAGCCTATGCCAGCCGCACCTTGCGACCAAATGAGAAGACAATGCGCCAATACAGTTCAATGAAGTTGGAATTGTTAGGTTTAAAGTGGGCCATAACCGAAAAGTTCAAGGAATATCTTTACGGCAGTACTTTTGTGGTATGGACTGATAATAATGCTTTGAGTCATTTACAGACAACGAAACTTGGAGCAACAGAACAACGATGGGTTGCTAATCTCAGCATCTATGACTTCACCATTCTGTATCGGTCTGGGAGAGAAAATCGCAACGCTGATGGACTATCTCGTCAAACCCCTCGAGAGACGGATGATGTTGAAGAGGAAGACGACCCACCAGAGCAACATGTAGTCACATCTGAGGTCATATTATGTGTGGTGGATAAGAACGTACCTTCACCTTCGCCTGTTGAGTTACGTGCAACCGTTGCGGAAGAAGTGGTCGAGTTGGCATCAGCCAGAGTTCACGCACACATGTTGTCCGAGATTTCAGCATTTCCATCTTATACGAAGTCAGAGCTACGCCAATTGCAGCGTGACGATACTGTAATCCAGAGGTACTTGGTCTATTCAAAGGAAGGAAGACGCCCAACTCCTGATGAGAGAAAGGAAGAGCCCAAAGATGTCTTACTTCTCCTTCGACAATCAAAATGCATAGTGGAAGAAGACGGTATCATCTACAGAGAGCGCACTAAGAATAACTTGAATAAGAATAAGGTCAGACAATTTATACTTCCTTTATCTATGAAGTCCACAATCCTCACTGCATTACATGACCAGAATGGACACCAGGGTGAAGAACGCACATTCTCCCTCGCACAAGAGAGATGTTATTGGCCAGGAATGTACAAAGACGTCAGAAACTGGGTGAAACGTTGTAAGAACTGTGCAATTGCCAAACTTCCCTCAGTAACACCACAAAATCCTCTAGGACATTTGTTGGCTACCCAGCCTTTAGAAGTTATTGCAATAGATTTTACAAACCCTACACCTTTAAGGTTGGTGATTTCGTATACATCAAAGAACACCAATTTTCTGGCCGTCATAAAATCCAAAATCTATACTCGTCGAGAGTGTATGAAGTAGTGGGACAACCTGACCCCACAAACTTTGTATATACAATTAAATCAACTGATGGGTCTGCTGAAACCAAAACAGTTCACTCTACCGAATTAAAGTTAGCAGTACTAACAGAAAATGATGTTGAAGTGGATAGTGAACCACCCGTCACCACAAACGAACGAGCAGTACCAACTGCCCAAATGGTGTCACAATCATCTTCATCCGACTCAGAGATGGATATAGCAATCTTTCTTCATAAACAAGACTCTCCTTCAGAAGAAGCCCAACCTCTCCGTCGGTCCAAGAGAACTACCAAAGGGAAGCACAGTAACCCTTTTAAGTTACCCCGTTCGGTACTGACTCAACAGCAGCAATCAAAGCCGAAACCCCATTGCACATTGAATTGTGTGTTGATATAGGTCAAATCATTTTGTTGATATCGATTATAACTGACATTTATTGTTTCAGTCGAATTTTAGTGGAGAAATCTGTTCAATATGGCGTACTAGTAACACTCATTTCGGTAGTAGTAGTTGCCATTTTCCCCCGAAGACTTAAATCCATGCGTGTTAAAATTTCAGACATGCTAAGCTTCATACGAAGTCGTATAGATGGGTAATAGCAATAACTATGAGCATTACTTAGGCATTAAAGACTAATAATTATTATACTGCATTTTGGCAATTTTGTGAAATTTGGCTGCGCTAACCATGATTGAGATAAACTCGCTCCTTTTGCGACATGCAGGAGGCATGGTGAAAATTAGCTATAATTTTTGCACTAAAATTTTGTGCGCCCTTAATAAATTGCAGAATAAGTCCCTATATGTAACAGCTCATTAGACCTACAGAAGACGTGTACCTGTACTCATTGGCACCAATGTCATTCGTGCATCAAGAAGGGATCAAAATCTAGCCAAAGGAAATCAGTTCATGGAATCTGTCAAACATCTGGACAAAGCTTTGTATACTGCCTTCATCAACACAACAGTATCGGAACCTGGTGATCATTTTGGTAGAATTGGCTATGCCAAATATACTGGTTGTTCTCCATATGTTGTACCTCCTGGCATAGAAGTTGATGTTATTTGTCAAGCTCGTCACGGTCCTGATGGTCGCACTTACACAGCTGTTGTTGAAGACTGTCCAGAGAAAACGTCTTGTCTTAAGGTTGGAAGTCTTGTTGCTGACATCGGTCAGAACCGTCAAATCCCAGTCCGGATTTACAACATGTCAGCAAGACCTATCACCATTACAACAAATACTCGACTTGCCCAACTATCTTCAATTCTTAGAATTGACGAAACTTCAGATAACTCACATGCAAGTGTCTCTAGAAGTGCTGCAACCCATCACAAAGGAAGTATGACTGCACAAGTGAGAAACGAAACACGACAGCGACAGAAGTTAGTAGTAACACCTTTCTGTCTCTAGATTTATCCAAGGCAACCTTTGAAAACGAAGCACAGATGAAGCAACTTGACAATCTTCTTCAGAAACACTCGGATGTATTATCAACCTCTTCACTAGACTGCGGCCAAACCTCTACAATCAAGCACACCATCCCATTAGTTGATGACCACCCTTTCCGTATTCCTTATAGACGAATACCACCATCCCAGTATCGGGCAGTACGAAAACATATACAAGCCATGGAAGACACAGGAGCATTCAACGCAGCTCTAGCCCTTACGCATCTCCCATTGTCATTGTACACAAGAAAGATGGTTCACTTAGGATATGTATGGACTACAGGCAGCTCAATGCTAAGACGATCCGTGACGCATTCCCTCTCCCTCGAATTGAAGACGCATTAGATGCTCTTGGGAATGCAACTCTCTTCTCTACACTTGATCTCACTTCAGGTTATTGGCAAGTAGAGGTAGATGAAAACGACAAGCACAAAGCTGCCTTCACCACTCCCATGGGCCTCTTTGAGTGTAACCGAATGCCGTTCACTACAAAATGCTCCCGCAACATTTCAACACATAATGCAGACATGTTTGGGTGATCAGAATTATTCAACAGTCTTACTTTATCTGGATGATATCATTGTCTTCTCATCAACATTCGATGACCACATACAACGACTTGGCAAAGTGTTCGACTGTCTCCGTCAACATGGTCTTAAGCTCAAGCCATCCAAATGTTTTCTCCTTCAAAAAGAGGTCAGATACCTTGGCCATGTTGTTTCATCAGACGGAATATCCACTGATCCAGACAAGATTTCCCAAGTGAGCTAATGGCCTACTCCGACTAATCGTAAAGAATTGATGAAGTTTCTTTGTTTCACGGGCCATTATCGACGATATGTCAAGAACTACTCAAAGATTGCCGCTCCCCTCTACAAGCTCAAATCAGGAGACCCCAAGTGCAGGAAGAAGGGAAAAAAGAAGCAAACTACACCAATTCCTTTTATCTGGAATGATGAATGTCAGAATGCAGTCGACTTGTTAAAACAACTTCTAACATCACCGCCAGTCCTTGCATACGCAGACTACACCATTCCCTTCATCCTTCAAACAGACGCGTCTGGTGTTGAACTCGGTGCAGTCTTAAGTCAAATACAAGATGGCAAAGAGCGGGTCATTTCCTTTGCCAGCCGAGGACTGAAACCAGCAGAATCACATTACCCAGCCCATAAGCTCGAATTCTTAGCACTGAAGTGGGCAGCGACAGAGAAATTTCGAGATTATTTAGTTGGAAATAAATTCTCCGTCTTGACTGACAACAATCCTCTCGTCTACGTCACAACAACTGCAAAATTAGATGCAACTGGCCAGAGATGGGTTGCTGCTCTTTCGCAATTTGATTTCACAATCAAATATCAACCTGGCAAGGATAACGCTGTTGCTGATGCCCTCTCAAGAATATCACATCCAGAAGAATCCAAAGCGATATGTTCCAGTCACTCTGTTGCAATCCAAGCCTTCTTGAAACCAGTTGCTCAGTGCCAAAGAGTAACGACCAAAGCGACAACATCGCACGCTGAAAGACATCCTTCAGAATTGCCAAATCTGTCGACAGAGGAAATTGCCGCCTCTCAAAGAGACGATCCGGCCATTACAAGAATAATTTTGTTCTTGGAACAAAACAAAAAGCCATCTAACCTTGACAGGATGTGTGAGTCAAGCGACTTCCTCTTGTATCTTCGTCAGTGGAATAAATTACATATCCGGGATGATGTTCTCTTTCAGTCCAGAAATACCGAGTCTGATGATACATCTTACCAACTAGTGTTACCGAAAGAACACAGAGGAACTGCTTTGACTTGCCTCCATAATGATTTAGGCCACCTGGGTTCTGATCGAACACTTGAGTGGTGCGACGACGCTTCTTTTGGCCAAAGATGGCAGACGACGTCAAACATTGGTGTGAGCGATGTAAGAGGTGCCGGCTTCGGAAAACACGCAAAACTAAAACCAGAGTTCCACTAGTCGACATTTCTTCCAGCAAACCCCTTGAACTAGTTGGTATTGACTTCCTCAAACTTGAGCGATCGAAAGGTGGAATAGAAAACATCTTGGTAGTTACAGATCATTTCACGAAATACCGTCGATTCCAAATCAGATTTAAAACGGCTTACATTTTCAGAGGAAGTTTTGCGAAAATAATTAGGTTGGATGGAGTGAATATTTTTACTGAAAAGGAATGTTTGTAAAAATGGGAAAATGATCAGAAATATCAGTAATTAGAATGCCTGAGCACAGAGGAAAGGGGATATTACTAATGGTATCAATAAGTGTGGCAGAGGTAGTCGTAATTAGGTTTATTCATTAATGGGATAAAAGAATGGCTAAACATTGAATCCATTAATTCTTGTGTTTGACTATGATGGTCACTGTTCAATAGATTTATATTAAAATCTCCCGAGATAAGACACGGTTTGTTACCATCAGAAAGTCGAGTTTGAGTTTCCTGGAGTGAAACAAAAAAATCTTCAAATGAGGCGGATGGTGGTTTATAAACAACTCCTACAACAATATTCTTATTCCTATGATTTTCAATTTCAATAAAAATGGACTCAAATGAACAGTTAAACGGGATAAATCAGGCCTAATAATGTATTGAAGATCAAAAGCTATGTAAAAAGCAACACCACCCCCCCACTTTATTGATTTGACAGTTGGCCTCGAAATGGAAACCCGGAATATTTAGAGTATTAAAGGGTGAATCAGAATTCTTGAGCCATGTTTCTGTGATGCCAATGACAGAAATTGAAGACTGGAGAGTTTGTAAATAATCGATCAATTGATCAAAATGTTCGGAGAGACTTCTGATATTCATATGAAAAAATGGAAAGCTGGGAAGGGTCGTTGCAAAATTACTAGAAAGGATAAGCAGTATAGCATAATGGTAATTAAGTACCAGTTGAGTTTTTTGAGGTCATCCTTGGAGCTAACAATTACATGGTTGCCATCTTTTCGTAGTATCTCGATCCGACTGTCTTGGGTCCATACCTTGTCAGTTGCGGTATGACGCTTCGCTTCATTCAACCCACCAACCTTGGCGTTCCCGGGTGAGGCTTTCGTTGACATAAATGTTTGAGCCTTTAAATATGGCTCGAAGACGGTAGAAAGTGGCTCGGGAGTTGTAGTCAACAAACTTGACTATTATTGGTCTGGAGATCCAATGCGATGAGACCGGTCAACTGCTTCAGGGCGTAGCTCGATGTCGAGGTGCTGCTTTGCCATTTCAGTTATTGATTTGTCAGTATTCTTGTGTTGGGGTGATTCAGATATGCCGTGAACACTGAGGCAGTAACGTCTGGAGTATTGTTCTTGATCAGAGAGCCGTTCAGTAAAATGGCGGACGTCCTTCTCCAAGCAGGAAATCTTTTTATCCCGGCTCTCTAACTTCAACTCCATAGCCTTATGAATATCTTGAGATATGGTGTCTGCAATGGCATCAGATAAAGCTGGTGTCAATACATCCAGAAGGGCCTTGGACCACAGAGCCTCGGAGATAGCAGCAGTCAGGGCAATGGAGTCGATTGCAGAGGCGTCAACTGGGCCGGTAGTTGCCGTGTTCGGTGCATGTCGTTTCGGAGGCATTTTGTCCCCAAAACCCTGAAATATTCACTCGAAGGTGCAACGATGATAATTCAACAGTTTTCTCTTCAGTCCAAGTTAACGAAAATGGAAGGCCCTTGGTAGTGCTGACCTCAATTTTTCTGCGAAAAAGGGAAATTTGGAATGCTGTCGGGAGCTACTTCAGAAACTCGTCCATTCGCATTGATTTACATGACGTTAACGAAGAGACAATGTTCATTTGGCAGCTGGACGGCACTATGTTTCGTCCCCTTAATGAATCTCATCTTGACAAGATTGCTCGTCAGTGGGCTGAAAAGGTCGACGAGATGCAAGCTGGCCCTTCTTGTTCCAGTAAAGGTGTTGAGACTGTCGGTTCGGGAGCAGCTTCGCCTCTATGTCCCAGGCAATCCTTTCTGGCTGGGCTCGCAGGTTTTCCAAGGCAAGGAAGAGGTTTTCACAGCAAGTGAAGGATGTTTTGCTTGCTCAGTTTATGATTGGCGCCAATACAGGAAAGAAGGAAAACCAAGAAAGTGTGTCCCGGCGATTGAAAAGTAAGTTTCACAGAGATGACTGGTTGACTACCCAACAGATAGCCAGCTAATTTTCCCGTCTTGCTCTCCTACACAAATCTGGGACACTGCCATCAAAGAGCTGGACTGAGGTGCAAAATAATGCTGTACAGAACCAGTGTGAGCTTTGAGGCATTTAAATGCATGATGCCATCGGATGCTTATCAAGTGTTCGTTTTTGATTAAACAGTCAGTACTCTTCCATTATTTATGTTTGTTAATCTCAACATGTTGATGTTCCCAAACTACAATTAGCCAATTAGCTTTCCAATTGTCTCGTTATCATCAGGGCTGATTTTCACACCCCAAAAATCTTTCACTCAATAGCCAGTACTGCTTTAACTGTGATGCCGTTTGTGTATTATCTATGTGTAATACCACTCTATTTTGACTGTTTAGTCAGTGATTACCACACACTGGTAGTGTGAAGGTAAAATCTAAAACATATTGAACTGTTGCACTCATGAATATGTCAATAAATAAAACCATTGACACTTATTGTGTTACTATCTAAATTATAATAAAGTCCTGTTGTGTTTATTTTGTTTTCTAATGTTTTTCTAATGTTTTTCTAACGTTTGTGTATTATCTATGTGTAATACCACTCTATCTTGACTGTTTAGTCAGTGATTACCACACACCGGTAGTGTGAAGGTAAAAACTAAAACATATTGAACTGTTGCACTCATGAATATGTCAATAAATAAAACCGTTGACACTTATTGTGTTACTATCTAAATTATAATAAAGTCCTGTTGTGTTTATTTTGTTTTCTAATGTTTTCTAATCACCTTATTTTGAAAAGGATCTTGGCTTTGCAGTACTGCAAATGCCTGTCAAGGATTAAATAACGTGCACTGATAGCTACTCGTGATCATAATTGTGATCATACAAATCAGAAAGGGTGAAAGGCTTGGAGGAGGGGGTTATAATTAAAATATGAATCGGGATTTGAGTATGACAAACTAAACAAAACATTTAGATATAAGGTCATTGTCTGAATCCTGAGGAAATTGGTCATGTCTACCGAAACACTTAATTAAGGATTCAAGGACCAACATAATTGTTTCATTTAGGGTAATGAGAGGTTTGCTTCATGTCCAATGCATCGAGACTAACAATGAAAATGAGGCAATCGCAAATCACAACAAGTACCAGTGCTAAACCGCCATTATAAGGCAAAACAGGCTCCTGCCATTTCAAACAAAAAACTGCTGGCAAATATTTTATTGATGCTGCATAAGGACCATAATAAGAACTCTCTTTCACCCAAGTGTCATTGCTCACAGACCTGCACTAATGACTCTACAGCGACTCAAAGATGTGATACAAATTTGGTGGTACCCTTAAATGAAGAGTTACTGTTGCCTCTTAAGAGTCTTGTTTTTCCAAAATTTTGAGTTCCTGATTTAGGTCAGGATACTAACTAAAGACCCTGCAAATGTCATTGCTCTTCTGTATTCCACCTGCAGCAGCAAGCATTTAAACTTTTGTAGTCAAAAATCATCTAAAACGCATTCTTCCACTAAAAAAACACATTTTTTCTGTTAGGGAGGTCGGATTGGCCTAATGTTGTGCACAGCCTCAAGGCTACCTATGACCCACCTACCACAAAAATTTCAGCCAAATCTGTTGACCCCCACCTTATCACTGTCTGCATGGTCCTCTCATAGACATACTTTAACAAACAACGGGTGGCTAACTCTCTCTCATTCGCTCTGTCTATCCATATGTATATATATAAATGGGTAACTTTGATTGTCTACAATTGTCCCGCTTTTTCTGGATACCTTTCCTTGATCCTTTGCTTCTCTTTTTGCTATAAATGGATATGTTTGTTTGTACATGTTTATGCTTCTGACGAAGGTCCGTTTTAAATCGAAAGCCTTGAAGGCCAAACGTGTTTTAAATATAGGCCTATAACAAATACAATCAGTATGTTTTTTAGGTGTTCGGCTAACAGCCGAACAACTATTATTAGGTGTTCGGCTAATAGCCGAACAACTATTGTTTTTGTAATGTTTAAAAAAATTTTTTTTCCTCGTCTTCTTCTTTCTCTCCGAACCTTCTCCAGCAATTTTAAACAAAAGTAAAGCTTGTACGAACTTAAAACTGGCTATGTACATAGGCAATAGTGAGTACTATGATGACGTCATTGATGAAGTCATTACAAGGTTTTTAAAATTGAAAATGACCATTTGCTTCTTGCTGTATCTCAACGAAAGACTAACATTGGGCATTAAATAGCCAAATTTGTACGACCTTAACTCCCGGGTGTTACCCTGGGTCAAAGTTCGCCTTCGTTTTTTTTCGTCAAAAAACAACTTTCGAGCTTATCTACGGAATAACTAAAGATTGAGACTGATTTGAACGTTGAAACTCCACAGATAGTTGAACCTAAGTATCAAGACAACACAGACCTAATTACGTCATAATGACGTCATCGGGCAATAAATTACAATGCGAATCAAAGTTTAAAATTTGTAAAAATCATAACTTACGAACCCTAGTTCGGATTTTGACAATCTAAACACCATCAGACAGGTCGTTAAAAGTTTGACAAATGCTTCACAGAACCCGTCCAATTTTGATCTTTATACCTGGTCGAAAAGGGACGCCAAAGCACACGTTGACCCACGCGTTTACCCCCATGTTAATCAACGACGCACACATGTACGCTACATGCATTGCACGCGCTGACTGGCCTTGTAATGTGACGCGAAATAACGTGTTTAGTAACATCGAGCGCTGCACTCAGCGCGGATAATAAACAACGTCTTGCACCAAAACTACAAGAAGAAATACATTTGCATTGATGTTATAAGATACATTGCACACCCTCAGATAATCAATCACGTAATTGTAATATTTTTACAA
>JAUELU010091649.1:0-13531 GCA_032357145.1 Evasterias troschelii
TCTGCGATGGCCCAATATCCAGATTTGTTTGTAATACTATTCTCTATGTCTGTGCCAAATTTCATGCTTTTATCACAAAATGCACAATTGGTTAGCTATGCTGCCTTACTATATTGAGAACACTATAGCGATGATTATTTTATTTTATTTTTTTAAATTGGTGAACATCACAAAATATTGCCTGGGCGGGAACGATTACTGTGCGTCTCGTCATACGACTAAGAACACAGAACTGACGGTTGTGCAATTGTCGAGTTCCTGTTGTTTGAACGCAGCCTGGTAGTTTGCAGATCGCGTACTGTCTATGCATCCCGTGCGCGTTGAATGGGTACCATAGAAATGGAGCTACGGTGGCCACGTTTAAATTTCCGCTGATGCGTCGCATCGACGTGTGTACGTACTGTCAACGTATTGTTCAATTGTTCAGTTTGGAGTAATTGTTTGCTAGAACCTCGACACGATTCACTTCAATTTTGCTTGTTTCAAAACCACCAAACATCAAAACAAAGTCAACGACCTCAGAAACATTGTCAACTGCAAGGTACGTCCAGTTTTAATTCGAGTCATTCTCGATTATGAAACTTACTGTAATTGTACAGTATTTGCAGATAGCACTACTCTTGGTATTGCTGGAATTTGTTGCTAAAACATCACACATTTTTGGGGGACATCGATTGCTTTTTCGAGTCACGACTTTTTGTTCACATAACAACTTGCACAAAAACATTACTTTGTTGGATTTTCTCAATCAATAACTTCACAACAATGATACGCCCAACTGCCACGATGAAATGGGGACCAGACTGATTCACTCTGTGCACCTAGCGCAATCAAAATTTTGTGAAATAATAACCAGTAATAGGGTGCACATCTCACGCTTGTCTGCGCAAAGAGGTGTAGTAAATGAGAATGCTCAGCGGGCAGCGCGATGCAGTAATCAGTCTGGTCCCCTTCAGATCATAGTAGTTAATCATATTATATTTATTAACTGAAGTTCATTATAAGTCTCAGTTGTGCATTGTTATTGTAATGTTCAATCAGTTGAGTTGAAATAATATTGTTGAAGAGGTTTAATTTAAATGAGAAGCTGTTGTCAAATGATTAGTTGTGGTTTGTACTAAATTTGGTCATTTTTAAATTGTTTCAGAGGCAACTTCTGTCACTGTCATCCTTGGCATTCTGGCCTTGTTAATGTTAAGAGAAAGCAGGCAATATGCTGCTATTTGCAAAGGCGAGTGTAAGTACATAATGTGCATTGTGTTTGATATGCAAAACAAAACTACAGTGCAGCTTCAATCATTGTATGGTCCGGAATAAATTTAACATTTACAAATAAATTGAGGCTTCTGCAGGTTATAAACAATCAATCTAGTTAGGAGTTTTTATGTACCTCATGCAACACTGTGAAACTACCTGTACTCTTTGAAGAAACGTGGTTTCGAGAATTGTTTATTTTGATATTCCAGTCTGTATGCTAAAAGATATCTTCGAAGAAGAAACACGGTTGCCATCGGCCTCACCGGACTTCCTACGAAGTAGACTGTCCTTGCGGACAAAAGCAAAATGGCTTTTTAGAGCACCCTCGCTCGTCAGCTTCTTTTAACTCCTCAAAATGTTTCTCAGATTTGAGAGACTGATACCATCGATCAAAAACAACTTCCTTCAGTCTTGCGAATTCAACAAAGGTCTGGCCATTCGATCTAGTCAGTTTTCAAAATTTCTGCCTATAAGCCTCAGGAACCAACTGATACGCATTTAAAATGGATGCCTTAACCATAGAATATTTACTACATTGGTCCTCTGAAAGTGTGGTATAGACTTTCTGAGCCTTACCCCAAAAATATTTCTAAGGCAGTCTTCTCAAATGACAGAAAATACGCATCAACATTATGTTCGTTGAATTTTGGCACAAACCTCACGTTTTTCGCTAGATCAAAGTCAATTGGAGTTCTCTCCTTGCAGTTCAAATTCTCGTTCCTTTTGTTTTTCCTTGAGTTAAACTCTCGCTCCTTTTCCTCGAACTCAAGTCTGAGCCTTTCTTTTCAAGCTCAATTTTTCCAAGCTCATTTCTCGACAAAAATTTGCGGAGACTGAAACAACTCCAAGTTCAGTCTTCTCCGCTAGAACGTTCAGTAGTTTCCCCTTTTTGGCACTTTTCTACATGAACGTGTTTGGCAACTTCGTGCAACTCGTCATTTGTTAACTGTTGCAACTTATCGATTGACAAGTCTTCAGAATCAACAAAAGCTTGTGCATCAAACTCACTAGCCATTTTCATACAACGCTACAGACTAGCAACGATAAAAAGTGCAACCTTGTTTGACAATTGTGCACAGAAATGTAGCACGGCTTATTTTTGTTCGATTTCCTGGACGGGCCCCCAATTTGTTCGATCCAAAAAACTCCAAACTGTCTGTGAATAGAAATCACTCAAAAAGCCTGAATTTCCTCAGATGCAACAAAGAAATCAAACAAGGTGACACTGATGTAAATAACACAGAACCAAAGTGATTTAATGATAAAACTATTAACCACTTCAGTTACCGATTTGGTTTAACAAACGTACAATGATTGCGTGAAACAAGTGTACATTAAAATGGATCTTATACAAAATAAGTATCTTATGGGCTAATACGTCAAACTGGATGAAATACAGGCGAGGATCACAGCAACAGAAGATACAGTGAGGATCACATACACTGGCTCTAAAACAATCAACTCCAGGAGCGATAAAACAGTTCTTTGCCGATGTGATTATAAGCTATCACAAGGTAAATGTCTAGATGAAGACAAAGCAACAATGGGTATACAATCTGACACCCGCCACAAAATATGGGGAAGAAGACCCCAAAATACCAAACTGTAGATTTAGGTCGAAACTGTCCTTTCCGGATTTAAATTCAGCTCTAACACAAACTCGGTTAACACAAACTTTCAAAATGCTCTTTCAATGAGTCGTATCAAAACACCGAAGTCACGTAACTCCCACAGCCTTGATATTTGTGTCCTGTCGAAGATTTATCCCCAGCCCGTATATAAAGGATGTGTGATGTTTTCTGTAAAGTTCTAAAAACTAACTTCAAACCTCCAGAGCCTAGATCATTCTAGCCTTTTGTCAAGGCCTTCGTGTCTTGGAGCTGCGATCCCAAGCGACTGAAAATGGGAGACCACGCACGCGAGTGGGGAAGCCACGATGGCCTTTTCCAACTTGTTTGCGGTTTCTTTTGTGTTTCTTTACAATCTCGACTTTTGCTACCCAAAAGGGTAGCAAAAGTCCAAATCAATCAGAAGTGCTTAACGCACGTTTCATACTTCATGAATAATTCATTACAAAAACCGCAAACAAGTTGGAAAAGGCCCTCGTGGCTAGCCACTCGGCTCGCGCGCGTGGTCTCTCGTTCAAGTCGTCGCTCTACTGTTTACAAAGCTGTCCGAGCCACGATGGCCTTGACAAAAGGCTAAGATCATTCTAGATCCTTCACAACGGATTAGCGCCGCTCACTAGGGTCAACGGACTTACACACAAAAAATGATTGACAGCATGCGTTGTATACACGTTATTACATGAACATGTATTAGGGTCTCACAACAATACCTTTTGGTTATTACTCAACAAATTAATGGCCATAAAAAAGTTACTTGGTAAAGAGCATTGGAGAGCTGTTGATATTATAAAACATTGTTAGAAAAGACCCCCTTTGAAATAATGTAGATTTACTCTTTCATACTTAAACAGCTCAATGAGCAACTGCTACAGTGGAAGTGGAGCTGTTTAATGTATGTATCACACATTTGCCTAAAGAGACATCGCACAAGCCAATTGCAAAATATTTTTTGTTTTTCTTAATGACATACAGGAAGATTGTGCACCGTAAAGGAGACCATTCAAACACCTCTCAGAATGTAAAGAGATTGGGATAGTAATCGACGGGGTTGACGTTGCCCACTGCACCACTCTTTTTAATGCAGTAGCTGTCTACCAGGACTGCTTTTAAATCTTCAACTGGGTACATCCCGCAAGTTTGAAGAAGACACTAATATTCTTCCAGAAAGTTTTCTGATCATACATGATTATGCCAAGATCGAGCGTTCGGTGGTCACTTTACTTGAGAGATTAAACCAGCATATTGACAAGTAAAGTAGTGTGACCAACAATATGGCGCTAAGCCAAAGGGTTGTCTTGGTGTTTTAAAAGAAACTAAAGATGCATTGCCGGTGTTAAGATGAAAGAATAAAAACATGCACATTTCAGATGCCATAAGTCAAGAACTAACAGGCTTACCCACCCTTTTCTTTATATTTATTTTTACTTTATCATCCCTAATCCTTGCATGATGGATTTTTTTCAAGGTATTAAACGACAGCTTATAACTTACTATTCCTTAAAGAATAACAATAAAAATAAATAAATTTTTGACAGTCAAATCGGCCTAAAGCCTAAAATTGGGCAATGCATCTCTAAAACTTATTGGTGGTCCTTTTACAAGTATTGTACAACACATTTGGAATAAGTTAAAACTTTTCATGATATTTAAGCCCTTAATTTCCACAGACTTTCATCAAACTGTTTCCACAAGTGTGACTGTTTTCACTATTTAGTATCTCACAAAGATTGAAAACCAAATTAATTAACAAGATAAAAATACTTTCCTATCTTCCTCTATTTTTTCAGGCTGTTAACATAAATACATGAAGAGCCTTTATTTTCTTTGGAGTACAATTTTTTCTTTCCAGTCTCGTGTAGACTTGTCAGGCACTTAGTATCTTCTAGTTGTTTTCTTCAACAGTAAAAAAAATTAATTTCTATGTGTTATTTTGTGTAACTGCAAATTTCAAAAAACTATCTTCAACGTTTTCAGGAAGAGGTACGCTTATCTTTCCCTAATTATTATGCAAATAACCCAATACATGTATTACTCATGAAGCTCAAGTTTTATAATCGTAGTGTGGCATTCTATATGGCAATAAAGACCCCTGAAATTAAAAGTACTTGGAGAACTTGACTTTTGTGTGACTTCTGTCTTAGTGTTATATGTGTATGTTTTAGAAAATTTGTGTAAGGTCGTCTTCAGACGAAGTGTCATCGAGCGACAAAGAATGTTTTCAGAAACGTTAAAATGTGTTTTATCCCGTACAGAAAATCCACAGTAATGATAAGTAATGGCAAGACATGGTCTTGTTTCTAGTCCCAGTAACTGGGGCACTATACACCTTTTATTCAAAATTTTGACATCTGCTGTCGTACAAGCGCCTCAGCGAAATATCATAACAACGATATAAGACCCCAATTTGCTATACTTTGACCACACTAAGCTACAAATAAAGCCTCACAATGAAAAAAAAATCAACAAAATAGCTTTTAAAATGCCTACTGGCTTTTTGATATGTCTAAGATGCTACATAAAATTTTAGACCAGTGCCCTGCCTCAATCGTTAAGACTACGCAGTTGAGGCAGGGCACCCTTCGATACAAGCGAGAGTTGAATCACTTTGTATTGTTTCTCCGATTATCGACTTAAAAAATTGTCTGTTTGGAGCACAAAACATGATTGCGAGTACAATTACTTGCCTGATACTGCATCGCATTATACACATAAAGAAGCCATTAGGCGTTTTGAGCTATTTTGTGAGGTATTTTTTTATTCTGAGGCATTTCTTGTGGCTTGGTGTGGTCAAATCATAGCAAATGTGGGTCTTATATTGTAGAGAAGATAATCCGCTTGTGTGCTACTACAACCACAGACGTCAAAAATTTGCAAAAACGAGTACTTTCTGCAATGGCAAAATTTTGTGGGGGATCAGGCCAAAATCGGGAAAATTTTCACCCGCAAGCATGCTGCAGAATTTGACAAACATTGCGACAGCATTGTAATGACAATGCCAACTCTGACCGATGCCAGATTTCATCGCATTTCTTACTCCAGATTCAAAGACAAGCAACATATTTTGCGAGTTTAAAGCCAACGGATGACAAAGAGAAGAGAAATGCTTGCCAGTAGCTCTGCTGGTACAGGTATGTGCAATTTTATTTATTTGTATGTCATATAATTTAATAAAGCTATTGTTTTTTTTATTTGCCACGTCATGTACTACTGCTGGTAATTACTTATATTAAATGATCGTATTATTGGGTATGGAGGGTGACCACGAACAACACTGCAGCTTTATTACAAACGGCCTTGAGTGCTTTTTTGTGTGTAAGCTTGGTAAAGTCGCCTATGTAAGGAATTAATCATTGAACAGAAATGAGTATTGAAAGCATCTTCAATGCCCTGTGCGTCACAAATTACTTTGTTGTTTACAATAATTCTACTAATACTCTCTGAAGAATGTTTTATGCTGCTATTTGATCATATAATTGAATAGACCCATGTTTGTTAGCATAACCTCTTAAACCATTAAGTTAATTGTGATAATAAGTGGTTTTGGCAATATGCTTCAGTTTGTCCGATCAATTAATATACCTTTTATAAAAAGCAAGCTTGCTGGACTTCTTTTCTGTTGGCATAATAGTTTTGCTTATAGCATGAGAATTTTTAACCCAGGAGTCATCCAAGGTGATATAAGTTTCCCACAACAAATCAATGTTTCCTTTAGGGGAAATGCTAAATCAAATGAAGAGTGGAGAATGTCGTTGAACACAGACAATTTGGAATTAAGATCAACAGTTTCATAAACTTGGGACCAATCTGCAGAAGATAACAATCTGCGAAATGCCTAACAGTTGACAGAATTAGTTTTTCTAAATGCAGATTTACGTTCTGTCTCGGCTGGTTTGGTTTTGCCAAATACAGTAAAATGAAATGATCAGAAAGATCCCTTTTTAAAATAAAAGAAGCTGCATCTCTGTCAACCCTGTTTGTAAAAATATTATCAATCATTGTACAGGAATTAAAGTTGGGATCAATCCTTGTTGATGGCAAGATCAGTCGGTCACGGTCGACCCATAGGCGAGTTGGCAGAGAATGACCCTATTAACACCTTTAATGTCAGAGGAAATGAAGAGTACAAATTTACACCTATCATGAAGTAATATGAAAGTAAGGAATTCAAAAATTCATATACTTTCTCCTTCAAAGCTCCCCCCAATCTCAGTGTTGAAAGGGGATTCAACATTGCAGCGGGGGGGGGGGGGGTCATTCCTAAAGTATTTGATTAAATTTATCACTTGGTGTGGACATTCTCAAAGCATGGTATAACACGTACACATTGGCTTTACATATTGTTTACAGATCCTGCTAGTTTGTTTTCCATTAGAGGTTGAACTGATACAACACTGTCTCAATTCTTCCCACCAATATTCGGACCAGAAAAAAATATATATATAATATTTATTCTTTGAGAAGAGGTTTAATGTGAGCATGTTGTAGACAACTTGGAAAAGTGCCAGATTGAAGGGACACATTGACAACTCGTGTAATGTATGGAGCAAATCGTTGACAAGGTCTTTTATTGGACAGGTCGGACTTTGGTCCAAATCACATGATGACATTGGGGCATACATAATGATTTTCCTCACTTCAGTGACTGTAGCTGGGGAGAATTCCACCAAATTGTATGTGGTGGAGGAGAGAGGGTAGAGTCCACAAGATCTCTGCTAGTCCTCAGGGAATCATGTATAGCTTGACGAATGGTAGTGACCTTGCTTACAAAATGGTCACAAAACTGATTTGCAATGTCACGATCACAGAATGTGCTGGGCAGGACTGGTTCTGTATCTTTATTTAGGAGTTAATTGATAATAATACCAAAGAGACATTTTGGATCTCCAGAACAGTTGTCAATAGTAGATGAGTAGTAACGCTCCTGTGCTGCAACTTTGAGATGGGAGACTAACTGTTTTTGTTGATTATATAGTGAGCGATCAGCAATGCTTCTAGTAGACCTCCATCGTTGTTCAAGTTGACGTCGGTGCCATCTGGCATTGCGTATATCAGCAGTCATCCATGGAGATTTGGGCTTGATGACTACTGTACATTTCTTCTTTGGAGCTAATGTGTCCAATAAAGATGCAAGGGAATTTTCATCTTAGTTACACCTGAGGATGCCGTATCATGCTGGAAATCAATGACAGATAAGAACTCATGAACACCCTTCAGAAAGATGCACCTATCCATCGACTTCAAATTCCGAGTTGTGATAATCTACATCAAAGAGAACATTTTCAGATTCACAAGAAATGAATAAGTCAAGAGTGTGGCCACCACGATGGGTAGGTTGAGTAACATGTTGCTTCAAACCGTACATAGATAACAAGTTCAGGAACTGTTTGGCATTTGAGTCATTACAGACATCTACCCATATGTTGAAGTCTCCGGTAAATAAAACTTCAGATGGGAGGAGAAGGTAGGTGTTCAACATTGCACTGAATTCATCTAAGAATAAGCTGAATGAAAGATGACTTCCTCGAGTGTCAGTTATTTCAGGACGATACACAATAACGAGTTTAACCGGGCGAGAGGTCATGATATTTGGATATGAAGACTTTCAAATGTTGAATATGATGTAATGTGCTGAACGATTACGGACATAGATGACTTGTACAAAAGACCGACTCCACCACCGGTCTTATCTTTTCGAGGGCTATGTTCAAATCGGTAACCTTCGGGTGTAAGTTTTCTGATAATAGCATCGTCACCATCTTTAAGCCAGGTTTCGCATATGGCCACAAAATCATAGTCTTTCTCCAGAACAAATTCAGTGAAAGGTGTAGTTTTATTTCTAATTGATCGCATATTGATGGTACAACGCTTGGAAAAATTGGACACTGGCAAAATATACGTCAAATTTTTCTGTTGCTGATGCAAATATTCATTCCCTTTAAGCTGTGGCGTGTGAGCAGGTGGTCGGACAATAACAGGGATCGGAAATGTTTGATCACATGGCCGATACTGGGTGTGACCCTCACAGACGGGTATAGTTATAGAATTATCTGACCTTTTACACATCCTTGCTTTTAACTTGATGCCACCTCTAGTTCCACGTTTAGTGGGTGCCCTACGGCAAATACCCAATGATTTCATTGTAATGTAGAAACTGACAGGGAGTCTCTCATACTTGGCTACGTTACCAAGCTTAAGAAGGTCCAAACTAGAGTAAGCGTTCTGTAATGGAGGATGAGGCAAATGCTCGATTCTACATGGTGTGACATGATCTTCAGTTGGTCCAGGATTTGGTTTGATATCACCGGCCACAAGGAGATCAAGTTGAAAGGATGACTGGCTGTTTGCATAATAAGGAATTCTAGTCTTTGAAAAGCACTTCCGAACAAGAACATGATTTAAGCAGATACTTGTGCGGTGGATGATGAAAAGCTCAGAGTCCATCTGGCAGGCATTCACAACTGCTGAAACAGTGAGAAGGAAGTGAATAGCATCCATTGTATGCACAAATCACTTCTAAACCCTTCGATAATAGCAGTCGGTGGACACAATAGTTCAGGAATGTGCCATAGCCAACACAATTGTAGCAAAGATGGCCTCTTGGTGTAGATGTAGTGGTCGTATGTCCTAAAGTACAGTTTTTCAGAGAACATCAATCAGAGCAGTGGATGAAGACACAAAATTGTCTAGCAAGATTTCTGAACTGAGATCTATTTAATGGTAATGAAAGATCCACCCAATAGGCGATGGAAAGGACATAATTTCTGAGAGTAATCAGCAATCTGTGGAGAGCTGCATTCACATGTGCTCAATAACATCATTTTTGTCTTAAGTTCAGTTGTTATGCTGCATGATAGAAGTTATGCAAGGGTCAAGATGTTCCTCAAATGTTGTGCTTGCGAGTGTTCTCATTAGTTTAACTAGGAGTGTACATGGCCGAGATATTTTGCTCTTGTGAAAAAAAATGTGTTGCACAGTGTAACGAAGTTGGACTGTGCTGTGATTAACTGACCAACATAACTCTTCCTCATTTTCGATTGGTTCAAAGCAAGGCCGATCAATTATTACCCATCCAAATTAGTGCCATCAAAGAAGTATGGTGTATGTTTGTATTGGGTTAGGAAGTCACACCATCAATTTCCAATTTCTTCTTCAATTATAAATGTATGCTACAAATATATTACATTGCTTACATTGCATTGATCAGCATTACGCACACACACACACTACAATGTGTACTACAAAAGCGGCGATGTTTTGCTGGGCTTTCTCCACAATTTATCAAAAGTAGTTTATATTGTAGAGGAAATTTATTGTTATCCATAAGTAACAGACAAGATTATTCATTTGTAAAAGGTATGTTTTGATATTATTTCAATCACTTTGTCAATATTTTGTTCTTGTTTGAAACGCTAGCATAGTTGAAAAAGTTGTGTGCACAACTTTCCGTGAAACACTGACGATAACGTAATGCATACTAACAGTTGTCTATTTTCGTTTGTGTGTCATCATATTTCCAATCTAAAACCTCCAAATCAGTAAAAGCAAATACAAATACGTGAGAAAGAAAATTTTATCCTCTACAAAATAAACCAAACTTGGAATACAAAAAAAACAATTACAATGACAGTTTTGATACGACTTCCAGATAGTGCATTAATTCAATGTTTTTTGCCCGCACTGCTCAGTGAGTAAATGACTTTGTTGAAAGTGGCAGAAGATGCGGAGATTAGGAATCCACATACTAATTACAAGAACCTAACTTCTACTCTAGTTCAATCCGAAAATGTGTCTGTAATGTATCCAAAAGATACAGCACAAGTGAGAAAAGTAAAATTTGAAAAGCGAAAAGAAACAGCTGTCACATGACGAAATGATCAATGTGTACCAGCTTGATGAACAATAAGGTGATTTAATTGGCCACTTATCAATTCTTCCAGAACTTGCTGTCTGTATTGGTGTGCCGGAGAAGTTAAGAGAATTCTGCTATGTTTGCTTATCAGAGACACCCTCGAACCGTCATATGACACAACTTTCAATTTGGGTGATTTTGGCTCTGACAATGCAACATACCTTAATTGTAATTGACCCCGTTCTCCCAGTTGCTATCATGGTACAATTTCTGAAGGTTTTGAGACGACCATGTTTTGTTGCAACCATTTATTAGCAGACATTAAGTACTGGGTGAAAAAACATGAAGGGAAAACGGGGGATTGTCAGGCTTACAGAAAATATGTGAAAGAGCTACTTATGTTTACAACACAAAACCGAGTTCCATGATGTCAGACAAAGCTTTTCTTTACAACTTTCTTTTAGAGCTTGAACCGGTTATCCTTTCTTCAGCTGGTAAATGGGTTTTGGAACGTTCAAACATTTATATTGGCGATTCCGGTATCACAACCAATACCAGCAAAGCTTTCATGCTATAGTAAAGTCATAAAACGTGTTGTTGACAGGGTTAGCTAACAGAAGCTGTAATTTTTGCCTTCTTGGAAATTTTTTATTTTCAGCAAACAGATAAAAGAGTGCAGTTAAGTTCCTTGTGGCACACTCCTTTGTGTGTGTTTGCTGCTTGGGGGGAAAGGTGAGGTAGAGTTTGTTATGAAGTGGTCTCTCGTTCATTGTGTGTTTGAAAGTTTTGGTGAGAAAGTTGCGCCAGCTTATTCTAGTAGACTTGGATGCATGGGGATAACATTTTGAGTGCATCACACATTTTAGATATGTATCAAGCACTTCTCACTGCCACCTACGGCAAGTCGTTTGACATTTCTGACTGGTACATTTATTCAAAGTACGTCTTTATCAGCTCAAGCTGCGTCTTTAACTTGGTCATGTGACCATCTTTGACTCAGTAGGAATGCCTAAACTGTTTAGAGTGTTTATGAATATG
Organism: Evasterias troschelii; assembly: GCA_032357145.1. Lineage (NCBI taxonomy): Eukaryota > Metazoa > Echinodermata > Asteroidea > Forcipulatida > Asteriidae > Evasterias > Evasterias troschelii. The sequence goes on from JAUELU010091649.1 coordinate 11,773, forward strand.
TAATAATGTTAATTTAGCTACAACACATTTCCTTAATATTCTTAATTCCCCTTACGTCAAGCCCTGCCCCCCCCCCCCCCCCAACTAACACACACACAGCCGTACGGATCGGGTTTGTGGGGTACTGCTATTCTTGTTCTATTATTCCCTTTTCTGAAGAATTCCCTTTTGGGGCCCAATTGTTCCTATTGAAATTACTTTGTTGTCAGGACCCCACAATTGCCCCTGGGGTGTCCACCCAAGTGTGTATACGCTTGCAATCGTGGACCTCCTATTGTCCCTCTTGTGTTTATACTCGTAGCTTTTTTGAAACAGCTCCCGTTGGTTTTGTACACGTTTTCCAACGGTGGACCTTTCCCGAACCGTGGACCTATTGTCCTCTTTTGTTCCTGGTTTGAATGTGTATACCTACTCTCACACACACACACAAGTGTGTAACAGCCTGCAATCGTGGACCCTCCTTTGTTCAACTCTTTGTGATAGCAACCGTGGACCACAATTCTTTCCTTTGTGATAGCAACCGTGGACCTATTGTCCTCTTTTGTTATAGGTCCCCGGTTTGAATGTGGTTACCTACTCACACACACACACAAACAACCTTACAGATTCAGTTTGTTCCTTTTAAATGCACTTCCCTCTGTGTAAGCCTGTTTAAACATTTTGGGGATCAAAAGGGTTAGGATGACCGGGACAGGGTGAGGAAATGAGCCACCTCTCTCTTCAAATATCCCAGATGGTCAGCGTCTCTAACAGCCTCTCCTAACCAAACACCTACTGCTTGGCTTCACGCGCCGTTCCCTGTTTCAAACCGATGGCAGAGGTGTGAGGGCGAGTATCTGGCGCCTCATATCCAGACGCTCCGGGCAGATGGGGCTCGACAGCCTTGGAAGGCAGCCTATCTAGGAGAAGGACAACTCTGATTCTAAACCCGGGCAGGTGGGGCTCGTTAGCCATGGTAGGCAGCTTACCTAGGAGAAGGAAAACTCGATCTCAAACCAAGCATGCTCAGGACTATGAGCTGGTAAACAACTCAACCAATTCAGGCAGCTTGAGTGGGGTAGAGGGATCCCTGATGAAAGTAATATCTGCTAAAGGCGGATGAGCTGTTCCTTGAACAGCCAACGGCATCCTCAAACTCCACTAGACGTGGCGCATCAATGGAGTTAACTTAGCCATGAAAGAATAATGGAAGCCATGAAAGAATAATGGAAGCAACTAACAGCACCAGGGTTAGAGCCCCTGCTACAATCACTCCCTCAAGTACATCTAATCCGAAAGATCGGACTAATGATGCACCTGCCTCAAACCTATATAGGAGGGCAGATGTTGATAAAAGACTGGAACGAGGAAGTACCAGAAAAGGTCTCATGAGATGTAAACAGTACATCCAAGTCAGCACCTTTAACGCCAGAACTCTTAGACACCAACATAATACTGGTGAAATGATCGAAGCAGCAAACAAATATGGTGTTAGCATTGTCTGCATTCAAGAACACTGATTGTTTCACAACGATATATTAAAATACAGCCAACTGTCTGAAGACTACACTCTGATAACAACCTCTGCCACGAAAAACTCTAACGGAGCGGCAGTTGGTGGAGTTGGATTTTTGATTAACTCTAGCTCCATGAAAAGTTTAACATCAATAAAGAGCCCCAGCCCAAGGATCATATCTGCATCATTTATTGGAAACCCAGCAACAACAATTATCAGCTGCTACAGTCCAACAAACTGTTCTGATGAAGAAGAGGTCATCAA
>JAUELU010091672.1:0-13528 GCA_032357145.1 Evasterias troschelii
AAGCCCTTGCAAGCCCTCTTAAGTGATTTATTATGTGTGACAGACTGATTGGCAGCCATCCGCAGCCGTGTTACGTAGTAACAGGTGCCTCGTCGGAAGGTTAAAACTTGGTCTCGGACTTTGTGGTCTTGACAACCACACTGCTTTGGACAGCTCCCACATCAAAACCAACAACAGTTCGTAACACGACAAGTACCACAATTTCAGTAAGTAAAGAATATTACATCAATTCTTGTTGAACTCCTAAACTCACCAAAGACTCCTCAAGGAACATTCGTCTATCTTCACATCCGTTAAGAGACTCCGTTAGGTCCTTCTCAGTCATCTGTACCTTGCCTAAATCCAAGTCACATTTGTCTTTTTCTCCCCTTAAATCCATCGTCTTCCGATTTGACTCCGTGATCTGGATTTGTAACGCTTCACTTCGTTTTTCTAAATGGATCTAAATAGCGGATAAAATAGTTTATACAAAATTTTAAATATTATTAATACTTCTTTCCTAAAATTCTAACTCTCTTGAGTGATTTACGATATGATAAGTCCTGACTCTAACAAAATCCAACATGGTAACTTAACACCTGAACTTAACACCTGACTCTGATTTAGAGTAGTGCTCCTGATTCCATGTAAAGCATAATTGTACATGTACAAGTGCAGCCTTCAGTCTAACAAGATTAAACAAACATCTAGTTTCAAGTTAATCAAATCTACACTAACAAATTTGAAGTATTCATATTTTACACATATTGTATTCTGTCCATCTTTAAAAATGTTGTTCAAGTCTAAACTTGTAATATCCAAAGCTGTATATTTTACCTTTTATAAATATAAATTGTTGATAATTTATTCTCCAGGACAGTAAAACAATGAAAGAATTAGGACTACAGTCCATGTGCTTGTATTCAAATATCAAGGAATAAACAATTATCCAAGCTTCTACTGTACTTATTATTCATGTATTTATTTATTGATGTAATTGTATCCTTTTTTTCCCCCATGAGACACTGCTGCTCACAAAATTTGGTTCTACAATCTATGCAGACCCAATATTCTGCCTTTTAACGGGCAAGGCAGTTTTTCCTTTGAAAAGGGCACCTCTGGCCAATCAAATTATGGACAGGCACATTTCAAAGGGCATCAGGGCAATAACCAGGGCCAAGGACTGGAGACAACTGCCTCCATTGCCTCAGTGAAGTAATGGTACAGCAACTATGGACTGTTCAAAATGGGCCTCAGACCATCTGATGATCATGGGTTAATAACAGCTGGTAAGACAAATTAAGAGAAAACGGCATCCATAGACATCCACCCCACAGCAGCTGTTACACAAAAAACTGTAGAGCAGAATATATGCAACCCAAAATAAACACACAGTGTGCACAAATATTCATCAAAACATCTTTCTACCCCACGTCAATGTACAGGGTAAAAATCAACCACAAAAACAGCAACATGTACTTGTTTGCAGAACATGCTGGCGTGTCGCTGCCGCTGCCATTCATTCACTTTCCATTCAAGTGCAGCATAGAACAATAGCTTGCGACACCAACAAATTTAAATTAGTTTCCAGTAAACTTGAATCTGGATACCCTAGTTCACCTCTTATTTGCTTTATTTTTAACATAGCAAATTGAAACTTATTTTACAATTTTACAATTTCAGCGAAATTGGACAAATTCTCATCCCACAACTTAAAAACAAAACTTTTGCAAAAGTTGGATCATCCTAACCTACAAGAAAATAAAACTGCTACAATTGACAACTTTGGTTTCAAAATGTATGTAATGTATGTCCACAGTTATTCACAGAATGTCAACCAGTACATGGCGATTACGTAATCAAATATGTACACAACCATCAGTTTATTGGTGCAAAGAACTATGCACACAACTGTAAAAAGGACAGAGAAAAACATTGCACGCTCTGCCGAACAGCAAATAGTACCACACCCAAAGATTTACATGTATGTATTCAGACCATTGTTCCAATGATGCCTACCAGTGACAACTTAGCAGACTGTATGAGAATGAGAAGAAAAAAAAATTGATAATAGTTCAATCTTGGAATGGTGTGAAGTTAATCCCATAGAAATGTCGGATGTTACAATGTAGAGGCTTACAGACACTTTACATTGTGTATGTCATTTCAAATAGATCTACATTTGTAAAGGTCTGGGTCCATAAGCAAAGAAATTTTGCTTATGCGCTTGTGTAGTCCTTGTTACTAGACACTCTTCGCTTAAACAGCTACCGCAGAAACTCAGCACTTGCTCGGTAAGAGGAGATTGGTGATCGCAAGTTGCGCAGAATTCGGCAGTAAGCAGAGCCATGAAATTAGGCCCTGGTCATAACAAGGGCCATGTCTATCATCTCTGTGATTGCAATTTCCCCGATTTTAAGAAAATGTTAAAGTTCAGGAAGACCATCAGCAAATCCTGAAATCAGGACAAAAATCCTGAGAAACCACATTCCTGGTTTACATATGATCGGTGAAACAGAGTGCACATGTTTTGTTTTTTAGTGGAACAAAACAACATGACAGTTCAGCCATGTTGGAATACTTCTGGGTGGTTTCTGGACCTTTACAAAACTTGTAACTATTGAAAAAAAAAATGCAATTGTGAGGATAGAAAAGTGGTACACTTCAAATGAAATGAATCACAACAAATTATTTCAGCATAAGCCTGCATGTCCATCCACATGTTGAAACACTTTTGGGTAATATCAGGTACTTTAAATAAAATAAGTTACAACCATAGGGCCAATGATTTTCCGCGATTGCGGAAAACGGACGGAATTCGCGGAATCTGCGCCTTAAAACGGAAAAAAACAAAAAAAAACAACAAACATTGTTTTTACTTGTTTTTCAAGTCAAACCTGTTGAAAATCGAGCAGGCAAGCGAATTAAACGAAGTATTGTTTATAAAGCTTTTTCTATTTGTTTGAAAACATGAGAAATCAGACTGTAAAAAGTTACGAGAACGTCACCGTAGTCTATAATGTACACTGTACATATGTAGCGAATAGCAGATGGAGGACAAAATCATATTCTTTTGTACAGTTTTTTTCACCCAAATTGTTTGATACCGCAAAGGCTGTTTTATGTTTCTAACTTGTTTTTGTTGCAGCGATCAGTGCAGTATTTATGTATATTTAAGAAATTGCCAACTCCGAAACTGAATCGGCCGTTGATTAATCTTATTCAAAAGATATGTTGTTATGACTCCCTGTTTTAACAACCTTTTTTTACATGAAACAGAATTTTTTTTGTCTGAAACGGAATTAATGTTTTTTTAAAACGGAATTTTCACTTTTCTGAAACGGAAAATCATTGGCCCTACAACCATTGGAGAAGCTTCCAATGTTACAGTATAAAAGTGGAACGCTTTATTATGTTTCCTGTCTTATTTAAATCAGTAACAATCTCTTAGAGAAGTTTTTGTGTCTGATTAACATTGTCACAGTCGGATGTCAAGAATTAAAGATCTGATCCAACAAATAATAATAATAATAGTGGCTTCTTATATAGCGTTCATATTGGTCACTCAGTGGCTCTCAAGGCGCTTCAACAGTCAGTATTTTCCTGTAAGGTATATAATGTGGAGCTACTTTTGGAAGTTTGAGACCTATTCCATAGTACCATGTAATGGTTTACAAGGTGCTGCACAATATGCTGCTGATCAAACCATTACCAGGAACACCGGGGCAAACCCCTTCTCTTAACGATAAGTGCACTGGGTTCTTTTACGTGCATTACACAACACACGGGACTAACGGCTTTACATGTACGTCCCATCTGAAGGACGAAGCAATAATGGTTAAATGTAAGTGTCTTGCTTAAGGACACAAGTGTCACAACCGGGACTCGAACCCACACTCTGCTGAGCAAAAACACCAGAGCTTGAGTCCGGTGCTATTATTCGCTCGGCCACAACACAAATCACAAATAATTGTTTATAAATTACCGCAAACAAAAATAAGCCTGATGTAAACATGCATAAAATCCTAAACAAAGCATATCAAATGTTTTTCATTGTTTTTACTACAACATGACCAAATAATCTGATGTTTTTTATCATACATTGTAGGTTGGTTTCCCGGTAATGTTTATTAACCGTAACCCTCCCGAGGATTTTGGAGGATTGCGGCGGATCAAGTTTTGTTTCGAACCACAGGAAGGATTGGTTAGGCACTTCTGCACAAATACAAATGTATTCTTGTATGGGGTCTCTTTTGTTATTGTTCACTTGTTTTGCATGGCATGATATGCATAAAGCAGTTTTTGTATTTTGATTTTAAACAGCATCATCTGTTAATTCCTTCAGAGAAAAACAAGTCTAATGTGTTAGTCAGATCAATCAAATTATGGCCAGGGTTCTGTGCAGGTTTGTCTTTTAAATTTAGGGCATTATGAAACAGCGGCATGACCTATCTACTCCTTTTTTGTGTCGCCGCAGCAGTGTTAAGATCCGGGCTACTGACTTGTGTTCTGCGGTGGGGGCACTTTGACTTTAAGAAATGAATTCCGCCTTGACTAAAAAGACTAGTCATTGCACATGCATACACCAGAAAACATCGTGGTGCTGACGATGCATACAATTGTTCCGTCACTGCTATGCTGAAAGAAATCCAGCTACCTTCACTTCAAGACAGATGCCTCAACCAGAGACTTGTCATGATGCACAAAATCGTCCACAACCATGTAGAACTTGATATGGAAGAACTTCTACACTTCAACTAAAGAGACCCCACAGCTGTCACCACAAGATATCATAACCCACTCACTCTTAGAATTCCCTCCTCAAGAACCAACGCTTTATCATAAGTCATACTTCCCCAACATTGCAAAAGACTTGAATTCACTCCCCTACTCAACAACCAGCATCATTAGTCCCACTAAGTTTCGGCGCATACTCATACTCATAGGTGCGAAAAAATTTAACTAGGTAGTACATGTAGTAGGAGCTCTTCCCTCATGACCTGACCTCTATTGAGTGTTGTTCCTAGAAAGGAGTTATTCAATTATTGTATCAAGATGGATCAAGATCAAGACATAACATTGTGCTCTTTACAATTGAGCTACGGTAAGTGACAACTGAGAGAAAAATCTCGGCATAAAAACGTGGGTTTCTATTTTAAAAAATTATTTCACCTCCTGAAGAAGGTACTTGGAGTCTGACCATTGGACGTAGAACCAAGAAGCGGAGGGAGTCCATAAACAGATCTACAGAATATAGTGACAGTTACAACTTACACTTTACTAAGTTACACCGGTTACAGTGTCTTACCAGCAGTAGAAAACTAGAAGTACAGATCCCTTTATTTTAAATCTTTGTTCGGACCTAAATAAAATATATTTTTGCATATCAAATTGTCCAGTTTAAGACAAAAGTTTCATTCAATTTCAATAGATAATCTGTATTCTCGTATCCCCATTATTCGCGCACGTAAGAATTGAAACTGAATTTTGACTTGATTAACATTTAAATTTGATTTAATTTAAATTGTCTGATGTCAAAGCCCACCTGAGAGGAGAATATCGTCAAAACACAACGAAACTCGTCGTCTGCGATCGACCCCGATTTGTCAAGTTTCAGTTTCTGCCACATAAATTTGCGCACTTGGGCTGGAACGCCACTACACTACGGAGTCCCTATTGTCCCGCCTTTCTTCTCAATGCTTTAGTTCGTGCGGCAGGGAAGCTGCCGGTTGAAATCAGCAGTGATAATTATTTACAAGAAGGGGTGGTGGGGTTGGCGAGGTGGGAAATGGACTTTGCGCTGTTATCACAAAGTTGGTCAGCCCCGCGTCCAGTTAAATGCAAACAATTCGTTATTTCTGAAAAAAGGATTGCAAGGTGCACGTCCACTTCAACCTTTCGTAGCACTTTGTTACTGTACGCCCTCTGGGTCTGTTGTTAAATGAAAATCACGTGGTCTCGTAATTTAAGTATTGATGGCAGACGACATACGCACAGAACTTTCAGAGTTTTTTGGTTTTTTTAATCGACCATATTATCTAGCTATGTTTTGTATTTAGTCTAAAAAGGTAAGATTGTTTACTACATTTGTAGTTTATCTAAAATCCTACCAGAAAGGCTTTGATTTTTCACATCTTTGCAGGAAATTGTTTATCAGGCTTAATATACTTTCATGAAATCAAACAAAATTGAGTCACTGTAAACAAAATGATATGCGCCGGAAAAGGTACCTGCGCGATTATTTGTGATGCGCGAAATTGAGGCACCGGAGGATACATGTAGGCCTATGTGCCACTAAACGATCATCCGATGTGTCACAGTCGACAGTCAGTCAGAGACAAATGAGTTATCAATTATTAATAATTATCTACAGTATCCTCCAATATCCTGTTTTCAAGGCACCGTGCCTTTTTCTTAAAAGAAAGATATTATGCCACGATTTTAGGGTTAACTCGATCGTATGGCATGTATGGAGTTCCTAAATTTCCTAAAAAGTAAAAGTTGCACTTGCACTGCACGCAGTCGGTTTGGGCCTTTTGCCAAAATTTGGGGTTGGCACCTTATAAAAAGGCTTATTACTCCCTTATTAAAATAATTATTTACAAGGCATTGAAACTGAGATAAGACTTTTAGGTCACAATGTGTGAAAAGTGATGATCAAGTTTAGTTAACAAAGCAACTCGGCAGACCATACAAAATAGTACAAAATAACTCGTCCTAACACTTCAGTGCTGAGTTGGTCGAGTTGGCAACAACATACAAAACACACGTACATACGTACAAAAGGGAGTTACAGTTAGTTAGCCTACTTTTTTCATTGCAAGTTCCTCCAAAGTCGAAGTCATCTCCTGCACCTGCTTCTGAAGAATTTTACTCTTTGAAGATACAGTCCAATAGTTAAAACCGAGAACACAGATAACAATTAAGAGCCCGAATGTCAGAAACTGGGGAGCTCTTCCCCCACGAACGTGTCCTCTCGCCATTCCGTTGGTCGCCATTTTCAATTTATTACGACATACATACACACACCAACACACACGGACGTAAACGTACGTACACTACGTACGTCTGCCCCTGATCGATACGTACCCACCAGCAGGCAGCAGCTAGCTGCATTTGCCGTCCCTCAGCAGCTAGCTGCAACGAAATTTACACTCCGGGTACCAGTGAGTCTGAAAAGGGGGAAGTGGGGGGGGGGGGGGGGTTGAACGGCTTTCAAGGGGAGGGGATAACAAATTAAAAAACAAAACAATAGCTTATTTGTGGTATTTTTAAACTTTCATTTATCTTTTTTTTTGATTTTGTGGTATTTTATTTATTTTATTTATTTTATTTAGTGTTTTGTTTGTTCGATTTTTTCGGGGGGTTAGTTGGTGGGTTAATTAAGGGTTGGACTGAAGAACTGCCGAACTTGGCATCATCTGATTCTTTGTACCGTCATCACCTCTTCACCAATTTGAGATAATCAATCAGGCCTAATATAAGAAAGGCCGGGATCAACCAATGAGGTAGGTTGCAACGAACAGCAATTGAAATAGTCTCATTCCGGTTGGATTGGTTTATGTAAAGTATCTTATTTAATATATCCATGGTTTGGGGGCAACCGAGATAGAGATAATAGCGGGACAGGGACGACTCGAGCTCCCCCCCCCCCCGCCTCCCCCACCAATAAAACAATAATAAATCTTCATTCATATCCAGTTAAAAATCCAATAATCTGTATTTAAAAAAATGTGTGTTGTGAAGCTGGTTTGGGTTTCACAAAACATTGTGTGTGTGAATTTTTCAGTGCATCAACTTGTTGTAGAACTGTAATTGTAGGCGAGGTCCTACTAAATATGTCTTTGGCCAAGTACCCGCCTCCCGCAAATAAAAGTTTCTAGTTACGCCACTATATGCGTGTAGGCAGGCAGCATTACCACCCCACTCATCCACCCCTCCCCCCCCCCCCCCCCCCCAATCCTTACGCCCAATGTATTTACGTTTGCTTAGATTTCCCGGGATGACATTTGACGCCATGAGAAAGAGAACATTCCAGAAATGGCATTCGAGGCCTCTGTTCCCCATTATTCTAGACACTCAGAACAGATATTAAAATTCAGGAGGTTTAAAGGCACTGTACACGTTTGGTAATTACTCAAAATATATATTAGCATAAAAATGACACTCGGTAACCAGCAACGGAGAGCTGTTGATAGTATCAAACATTGTGAGAAACCACTCCCTCTGAAGTAACGTAGTTTTCGAGAAAGAGGTAATTTCTAACTAAAATAATAAAAGCCTTTTGACCAGAAGCCTTTTATTCTTATCGAAAGCACACCAATTTGTACAACAAGGGTGTTTTTTCCTTCATAATTTTTTTGCAACTTAATTCAATGACCAATTGAGTCCAAATTTTCACAGGCTTGTTATTTCATGCATAATAAAAAAATGTAAGTGAGAATACTGGTCTTTGACAATCACCAAACGAATGACCAAGCTAAATGTTTTTGCACAACATGGACTCGCTCAAAACAACTTGAAGACTTTGTGAGATTTACAGAAATTCCTAAAATCGGGAAACATCTTTATAAATCACATGCCTATGACGCAAACTCCAGATACATAACACACCGTATTTCAGAGCATGTTTGTGCGTGCTATTATGTGGGGCATGCCTACAAAAGTGACGTCAATAGGATAACGATTAGAAAATCAGTGACAATTATCAGAAGTTACAAAACAACACAAATAAAAAATAACATCAAAATTTGTATACAGATAAAAATTCAATTCAACCCATCTCATTCTGTGTCGATAAAAATCATAGAAGTTCATGGTGGATGCCAGATGCGTGTTGAAAACAGCGCAATGCGAAAACAATCAACTACGATCGATCAACTAATTGGATGGACGGCAGCGACGATCTTCTGACGATGGAAAAAAAAAACATGTACTGACATGGTTTATACTTAACAGGTGGTGGTGGTACACACAACAGTGAAAAAGACACTATTGAAAACATTTTATTCTGCGGAGAAGATTTCGGTCGATAAAATCATGATGATTTTTTTCCTAATACGATTTTTGTTTTTATCAAAACGGAGTAATATGTGAAATCAGAGAATCCTCAGCGTGGATATACAACCAGCGGAAAACTGTGTGCCACTTTTTGAAGTCGAAAATTATGCCCTACAAAATGGCAGACCGTGTTCCGTCATGAAATTACACAAAAACCATACATTGTCAAGGGATTTTTACGCAAATGATGCTACTCTTAAAAACCTTTCTATGCACTTTATTACAAAGTCTTTTTATAGCCCAAATAGTCCAATTTGAAGGCACTTATAACGTACAAACTAAATTGTTGTAAGCAATTTGATTAATACCTGTAAGCTACACACGCCATGTGGGTCTCTCTACTCGACAAGTCCTGCTTTTTGGAGACCCACACCATTTCATCACCCTTTATTTTATGGCGCTCTAACCAACTGTGCTGGCGGTCTCCTTATTTTGTCTCAATACAATGGTTTGGTGGAGCCGAATATTTAAGATTTCCCACAAAAAATCACTCCGTTCCCATTGGCTGTTATTACGAATATTTTTGGTGAAGTAATTAACATTCTTGTTGAATGTTTATATTTTATGTTAATATTGTATCGACGGAAACAAACATTGTTTTGTACAATTAACAAATTGATTATCATTTGCGTTTAATTATCACCAATTCATGAGATGAGTTTTATTGGTATAGACTATTGCTTTGGAACTAGTTAGTGATTGATTGATTGATTGACGAACACCAGCGAACAATACATAGACAGACGTTTTCCTATAAATGCGTACACGTGTACATCGTGAAACAATGGGTTGCAGTTAACCATTATACTGCAGAAAACTGTCTGCTTGAAAAAAAACCCCACAAATTATTGCGTTCATTTGGTATCCATCTATAGAATGACTGTGTGAGAACCCCGTCGTTGGATTTGGAACAAAAATACTCCCACCCCTTTTGAGAAAATCTGTTTCTCATTTATTACGGAATGATTTGCCGTATATCCGTATTATAAAAACCAAAGCGGAATCGCAGATAACAACAAGCAACTGTTTCTTCGTGTGAACAAGCCGCCCGTCTTCACTGAAGTTCATGAAAAAGTGAGAAAACAACGAGCATTTTAGAGGCTTATAATTATTAGAGGAGACCATAGCCAAGGAAAGACAAGACCATGGTGTTTGTCACCAGACCGATCTCCATAGCATTCACGAGCCTTGCGGTGGTGAGTGTGCTCTGGAACATTTACTCGAGGGTCAGTTTTTCCGGCGGAGGGTCATGTCGGTTGGCTCTCTCCGACAATCATGCAAATTATTGGCTTCTCAAAGAAAAAATTAAGCGACTGGATTCAGACGTGAACAAACTGAAACAACTAAAAGGACCGTTGGACTTTAAACAAAAGTTTGCAGCAAACAAGGCCGATAAGGGTGCGGCCAATAACGACCTTCTGGACAAAATCGCCGAGCTGGTTAAGAAGAATAAAGAATTGAGCGATTTCGTTGAGAATTATCCAGTGAGGTTATCTGAGCTCAAAGGAAGTGGGGAGGATAACAGGCAAGCAGTTGAATACTTGTACAAGGAGACGGGTGAACTGAAAGAAAAACTTAACGAATTAAAAACTCGTTTGGTAAGTTTCAAGTAACATAGGCCTAAATTTAAATTTAAATTTAAATGGAAAAATGGAAGGTAGGCCCTTAAAGCCACTGGACACTATTGGTAATTGTCAAAGACCAGTCTTCTCACTTGGTGTATCTCAAAATATGCACATAATAACAAACCTGTGAAGATTTGAACTCAATTGGTCGTCGAAGTAGCAAGATAATAATGGAAGAAAAAACACCCTTGTCACACAAAGTTGTGTGCTTTCAGATGCTTGATTTCGGACCTCAAAATCTAATTCTGAGGTCTCGAAATCAAATTCGTGGAAAATAACTTCTTTCTCAAAAACTACGTTACTTCAGAGGGAGCCGTTTCTCATAATGTTTTATACTATCAACAGCTCTCTATTGCTAATTACCAAGTAAGTTTTTATGTAACAAATTATTTTGAGAAATTACCAATAGTGTCCACTCTGCCTTTAAGTCCATTTACTAAAATCAGAGTTATCCTATATCCTACTCAAAGCTTAAATAGTTTTTGAATCACTTCATAGAAACAATTTTTTTAATGAAACCCGGTTTTGGATACGTTAAATACTCATTAGGCTATTATGATGCACTCGTTTAAAAATCAATTTTTAACAAACTGAATAACTTCATTAAAACAGAAAACGCGATTTTGCGTACGGTAAATATTCATAATAATATTCGTAGAGTGCACTCATTAATTTCCGCGATGAGCTGTGGCCATGCAGTTGGACCCTGGGCCGAAATTTGTACTGTAGAGCACCAAAAGTACAGCTAAGCACAAAGCAATTCTGCTCATAAGAGTAAGGTTACCAGCAACAAAACAATGCCAAATGTACAATTTGTGACCTCCTCAATGGTGCCCAGCATAAATTTGTTAAAGGCACTGTACACATCAGATAGGAATAAAAGACTTCTAGCTAGAAGTCTTGTATTATTTGAGTGAGAAATTACCTCTTTTTCAAAAACTACGTTACTACAGAGGGAGTCGTTTCCTACAATGTTTTATACTATCAGCAGCTCTCCGTTGCTCGTTACCAAGTAAGTTTTTAAGCTAATTTTTTGTTTTGAGTAATTACCAAACGTGTACGATGCCTTTAAGCACTATTTTCCATTATGGTGTTACCGCAAACCAAATTGATACCTCACATGAAATGCCTCAAATTCCATACACTATTTCCTTTTTAAGCAGCTCCATGAAATTGGGGGATCCGTAAAAGCAAGATTCGTAAAGATTATCGTCCACATCACCCTTAGTCTTGATTGGCGACGCTGTTTTTGTTTTAGCCACCGGTAGAGGGCGCTACATTAACTGTTTGGTCGGGCTGACTCAGAAGGACTGGGCAAGTCTATAAATCTGGATCAAAAAGTTCGTTTTGATCCAGATGTTCGTGTGATACACTCTCTTCTCCAGTAATGTTGGTGTAATACAGTAATTCGTGTTGCGATATCGCACTACGTTAAACAAAATGAACGTCGCCAATCAAGACTAGTGTGGCAGGAGATTCTGTCCCCCAACTAATATAAAGAACTGTGTACAAACTGCTTTTGATAGCGCAGGCTTTTGAATCCTCCTCCTCCAACCCTCGTTAATTTCCCGATGGGTACAGATTTCCCTATGACACCGGTATGGACGGAGGTTCTGTCCCCCCGGAGATTCTGTCCCCCATATGGAGAACTGTGTACAAACTGCTTTTGATAGCGCCCTCTTTTGAATCATCCCTCTCCAGCCCACGTTAATTTCCTATATGGGGGACAGAATCTCACGGGGGGTGGGGCAGATTTCACTATGACAGGAGCACTCTACCAACTGATGAGCTATTAAGCCCTATATGTTGGCGGACTCCCTATTTTGTCAATATCTTTGTTGCGATTAATTATTTGATACCACTTAATGTTTGCATAACATACTTCCCTGTGTACGCAGCCACGTGTAGTATCAGTCTGGTACTTATACGTCATTGCATGTTTCTACCAAATGAAACCATAGGGTTTGTAAGATCTTTATTTATTCATTCAGGCTTCAAAAATCCAAAACAATACAATAAACAGAAGACTGAGACCAATAATATGAAGAACAGGGATATGTACAAATACAAACAGAAGCCTAGGGATTGCCCCAAAAGCGAACTTAAACCTTAGAGTCTTACGGATAAAGACAGGGGACCAGTTTGGTCTATATTTATTATCTCTCCTAAATAGTCTGGCCTTATGCATTGACGTCATCATGCCGCCATCTTTAAAAATAAAACGACCAATGATTAGAAAACACACATGTGTTTACGCGCGGCGCATAAATGGGCCTATGAGATAAACATAATTCTTTTGACCTCTAATTAAGGGCGCCCTATTCAAATGACGTCATATGCATCAGGTATACAGCTAAAAGACCCTTCCCATGAAATATTTAAATTGCACATCACGCGTGCGCACTTATACCATTGGTTGGCAAAATGATGGAACATTGCCCCTTTTTGTGTGGAGCTGATGGTGGAGTGACGTAGACGCGCTTGTGCGTCTACTTAGTGCACAACTGTATGGCGTTTGCCAACCAGCAGGGTATGTACGCATGCGTGAATCTAATAAGCATATTTCATGGGAAGGGTCCATTACCAGCTTTTAGCCCTTTTCTACAAAATATGCTGTTTCAATTCATGCATTATTGGTTGGCAAACACCAAGTCGTACGTTATGTAGACGCAAAAACGTGTATGCGTCACTGCACCATCGCAAAAAATGGGCATTGTTCCCTCGCCAACCATTAGTGTTATTGCGCACGCGCGATGTACGATTTACATATGGGAGGGGTTTGTTTTAAGTGCGTCATGCATCGCGTAAGCTATTTTAACTTTACATCAAAAGACTGCACTGGTCGATGATGTCATTATGCACAA
>JAUELU010091686.1:12139-29071 GCA_032357145.1 Evasterias troschelii
GAGACTGAAGATGAGGATGAGGGACAAAAACAATATAGCACTGAAAAATGGTTTGTTTGAATTAGAGTGCCTGGTTGCATAGAGGGGTGTTGGACACAGTAAAAATGAGCAATGGTTGAGTACTTACAAGAGAAAGGATGTTGGACCCATTAAAAAGTAAAAGTAAAAATTAAAGTGCCTGGTTGAGTACCTTTTAAAGGAGGGTGCAGATGGTAAAAAGTAAAAATAAACTAGACTTGTGTTTGTTGCGTACCAAAATGCTAAGTTTGGTCAAAAACCCTTAAGAACCTCTTTGAACTTGGTGTTTGGAGCGGAGGAAAGGTTAAAGTGTGAGTCATATCTTGAGGAAAATGTACGGCACAAGACGCCACAAAGATTATGACTTTATGACATGTGGTTCAGGAGACATGATTTTTTTAAAAGAGATTCCTGCTTAAAGAGGAAGGAGAAGTTTGTCATGTTTTGAAACACACTGTTACATATGCTACAAGACAACACAGAGATCATGACTTTATGACATATGGTTTTTTACATTTGAACTTCTTGTTTGAACCAGACCGGGTAGCATGCCCACATATGGGTCCCATATCGGCCGACATATAGATGGATAACCCATATAGGCCCAACTGGATCATGCACACAAGATTCATATGGGCCCCATATGGGTAGGCCCAGTTAACCTATTTGGGATACATCTGGGGGCAAACAACCAGGAAAAAACCTGGGTTATATGGGCAATACATGGGATTCATTATGGGCATGCTGGGCCAAATTTAGGGTTTCATGTGGGGTGGCACAATTTGGGGCCCATATTTTTTAATTAGCAAACTTTAAATGAAAATTTCAACTTGTTAAGTTTATTTATGTATTTTTCTTATAGACGAATATCTAACAAAAAGTATATTAAAAAAACTTTACCAAACTAAATTTCAACTAGAGATTTAGAGTTTGTGAAACAATCTAGGTGTTCGGGTAGTGGGGTCAGTCATGTGCTTAATGCGTTTATTGTGTGAACTATTCCTTTGAATTGATGAAAAGATTCTTGATAGCTTTTGAATTGTCAAAGAAAGTAAAGTCTCTTGCGTTTGTACCATATGCCACACGGGAAACAAGCGCTAACATTACTAGAGCTGTATTAGTTAAACGTCTGTCAAGTTTTTCAGGGCATGTAGGAACCTATTGTTTAAGTTTATTTTGTTGTTCACACAGTACTATTGAAATATTCATGAAGATCTAAAAGTTGGATTCTGGTAAATACCGCTGTTGATCAGAGTCAAACTAATGTCGATCTCTCACCGATTGCACTTTCTCAATTATCAAAATTCATACAATCAGCCAAAACAGGCCAGTTATCGCCAAGCCAACAAAATACTAACATGAAGGTTATGCACTGAACTATTAATGGACTAACATTGAAAGAAATAGATTTCTGAGTCGGCATTAAATATCGTGGAGCCAATCATTCAATCATTGAATTGACCACTAATTTGATAAAGTGTCATCATGGATGTGTTATGCAGGCCTAAATACAGTCTTCGGGGACTTTGAACCTTATGAACATATATAGATCGCGGAGCAGCAGCCACGTGGTACGTGTGCAGGTTTGATGGACTCTGAACCTTTTGGTCAATGGAGCGCAACGTTACGGGTTTTCAATGCAGTACTTTTTGTGTTGTTTACATGCGGGCCAGATAGTTCTTGTGGTAATTTTTGAAATTTAAAAGATAAAATGAGGTCACATTCTGTGTAACGTTTGTTGGGGTTTAAGAAACCTCTCCAATGATGTGTCGATTGTACAAATCCATTGTGTATTAAACGAGTTATGCATTTTTGAATGATAAAACTTTGATTTAATGTATTTTGACACCTGATGACGTCATCATGACGTCACAACTACTTAATGGAAGTTTGATCAAGGTTCTAACATGGTGCAAATTTGAAGTTGATCAGATATACAGAAGTTAAGATTTTTGCCAGGAAATGATTTTTTGTTAAGAATTGCACAAAGGCAAACTTTGACCTTCGATTCGTATGGCGTTAACTTTTCAAATGTTGCCCGTATCTTGATCTACTGTATCATATGCCTAAATATGAATACTGTAGTTTTACTATTCAGAGACATACAGGCATTAGCATGAGGGCATTTTTTTAGCTTAAATGGCTTGTAATTTGACACCTGATGACGCATCATGACATCACAACTTTTGGATCATCTGCTAGTTATACTCTTACTACATACAAAGTTTCAAGTGCATTTTGCTTGCGGACAAACGCCGAACAGAAGAAAAAGAAGAACTAAAAAAAAAACATGAACAATAACAAAGAGTTGTTCGGGCCGAATGCTCGAACACCTAATTAATTGTTATAATAAATCACATAACTACTTCAATGCCCTGTTCCACATACTTGCATCCTGCCAATGGGTCTTTGCATATTCTACCCTCAAAGCGACAGCGTGCTGAGGTCGTTTACATAATTATGATAACCAAATGAACCTTTGCATTTATCTGCCTGCATGGGAATGCATATTTCCAATACCAGTTTGGGTCTTTAAATTTCCATAATTGTTTTACCACATGAGTTTGTCCTATAAGCAAAATACAAAACCCATGGGACTGATTGTAAACCCATTGGCCTGCTACACTTAACTAAATCTAACTAAACTAAAACATTTATCCCATAATGGGCAAGGTCTTTCCAATTTGATAGCAATGGGTCTTTGCATTTTCTGCCCACACACACATATAGCCACTGCATATGCCCATATGGTATAGCACATTTTTTCCTCATATGATACCCATATGGGCCACTGCATATTCTGCCCATATCGAGATTGCCTATACTTTCTCAATATGATAACCATGGGCCACTTCTTATTCTGCCCACTGCCCATGTTTTCCCCATAGATACCTATATGGGCCTCTTCATATATTGCCCATGTTTTCCCAAAATGGTACCCATATATGGGCCACTGCCATAGAAACAGAACCTGGAGAACGCTGAGTACATCATTGTGCGTGCGATTTCGTTGTGAGACCATTTTTATGGACGCGCGTACGCCATTTGTTTTTACGCGTGTATGGCAAAATTAGCATTAAGTGATAATATTTTGCCATACAGTTGACCTCATGAACATTGACCAATGAAAACACGTAGAAATGGTCTCTGTGCGTTGCCATTTTGCCACACGCGTGTCGTGTGGTATCGATACGCCGCGTCCATATAGACAACACAGAGGGCGGTCCAGCTCAGCGTTCTCCGGGTTCTATTTCTATGCATAATGTGCCCATATGAAAGTACCAACATTTTCCCCATATGATACCCGATGGGCCTTAGCATATTTTACCCATATGGGATTGCCCACACTTTCACCATATGATACCCTAATGGAACACTTCATATTCTGCCCATATGCGATAGCCCATGTTTTTCCCTAATGGGAATATTCCTCATAACCCATACCAATAAGGGCCCCCATATTGGTTGGCCTGGCCCAAATGGTCCAGAAAAGGTCAAAGTGGGGTTTTGATGTTTAATAGAATTTTAAAAGTTTCATCACCTCAGGATGAGACACAAATTATAACTAATTGACATGTTCAGAAAATAAAATTTGTTAAATTTTAGAACCGGAAGTAAAGGTTAAAGTAGGTCATGTCTATAAATAAAATGTTAAATATGCTGTAAGCTACAAGATGACACAAAGATTAAAACTGTATGACATGTGGTGCAGAAGATATGAACTTTTAACCAATAAACTTTGAATTAAGGTAGCTTGACACCTCCATGATGTCACAATGATGAAAATATGTTTTTATACTAAGGTTTTTATAAGCTACAATATGAAATAAAAGTTGTTCATGTGCAATCCCTTCAAACAAAAACCCTTAAAGTACAAATATTCCCACCTTTTGGTGTAGATTTTACACACCTTGATGGAGGGCACTTTATTATGTAAAGACGTCATAATAGTTAGTAATAAAAAGTTAGCGCTCGCAGAGATCAAACACACAAGATAACATATCCCTTAAACACTTCTATATTATTTTAATAGTTTGCGCGGTGTACCACCTTGACATTTTACAACTGTTGGCAGATCATTTTCTCAGCAAATTACCACTGAGTTTGGGATCCAGTACTACCAGCCGGCCATGACCAGCAACATGTTTATTTCTGGTACCCTTTGCCCCGGGAGGCAGAGTTTAGATGACCCAGGGAGGGCACTGGGCAAATACCAAACATCGTTAGGGTCTAGACTAACTAAGAAGAGATAGAAAGAAAGACAAGAGTGAGAGGAAAAGGGAAAATCTGGAAAAAGATGGGGGTAACGATGCTAGAGGGAAAAGACAGATTTTTCCTATTCCCAAAGTTAGTTTTTAAAATGTCTTTTCTGAATTTGTAAATTTTATTTAAGTTCATGGGTTCAATGAGAAGAAAAGCTCATACACATGGCAAGATGTTTACAGCATGATTATTATTATCATTTATTTCTGGTAATGAGCCCAAAGATACCTTATGAACTTAATAACTGATGTAACGCCCAAGCAAAGGTGCTTCTCTGTGAACCAGAAACACCAGGGATAATCCCTGCTCTCCAATGATAAGTGTTTCGTTCTTGTTTTTGTTTTTTGCTATTTTTTTACACGCACTTCCAAACCTGGTACATGGGACCTACAGCTTAATGCCCCATCCAGAGGACAAGTGTCACAACCAGTACTCTGCTGATCAGAAACACCAACACCAGAGCTTGGGTCCGGTGCTCTGAATTGCTCAGCCATGTAGTTTTCTACATAAGTGCTGCAGGTTCCTTGCACTTTTTTTAAAGAGTACTCTTAGTCTTATTACAATCATGTTATTTAAATTAACAAACCATACAACCAAACAGCAAACAATTCATCACTAGGTGTTTGATTTTGTGCATGTTCACATATTTTAGTGAGAACACATTTTGTGCAAGTTCACATGTGCTTATTTTTGATCTACATTAGAAAGTGTGTTGGATGACACTTTTCTGTTACCCCATAGTATTCCTTTAAAGAGTTGTTCTAGGTGGCTCTCAATATTGCACTTATTGCCTTTTTGTGGCCAAATAGACATCGTAGTTTTAACGTGCGCAACCAGCGATGATTATTGCAATGTCATGAACATGTGGGAGGGGTAGGGAGCCAGACCACCCAGTACGCAGGTTTGTCAGTTTGTACACCTAGTTGTTTTCAGAATTGCAACATTCCAATGCTTCCTGGACAAACTTTCTTTGCATAAAAAAAAGAAATAACTATTTCCCCCTAAATCAGACAAAAAAGATAAGTATGTGAAGAAGTCTGTATATATATCAAAACACAGTTATTTGTTTCAAGATTCATGATAACATGACTGACGACTTACCATCGAGATCACCATCATCAAAACTGTAAAAGAAAAGTAACATAGTTTCATTTTAATTTTTACATAAAAAGCTTGCTTCATCACTGGACATATTAGGTATTGAATAAACTAAATTTGTAAAACAACTCCAGGTTTGTAATGTAACCACAAAGTCCGTTTTTTTTAAAGCATACTAATCAAGCTTGCTCCCATTAGTGCATACCAATCAAGCTTGCCTACATTAGTAACCAATCAAGCTTGCCTACATTAGTGCATACTTATAGAGCTTGCCTACATTAGTCCTTACTTATCAAGCTTGCCTAGTCCATACTTATCAAGCAATTGCCTCCATTAGTCCATACTTATCAAACTAGCCTACATTAGTCCATACTTATCAAACTAGCCTACATTAGTCCAAACTTATCAAACTTGCCTACATTAGTGCATACTTATCAAGCTTGCCTACATTAGTGCGTACTTTACATCTATTAACTAACTTATTGTACAAAACCCTGTTTTTCTGAATAAGATGTAGATATACATCTACCTCAATATACAGTCCTTACAGTCCAATGTAATCATAGAGTCCTTTATATAGGGAGTATAGGTTTGAAGACAACATTTTATAGAAATCAAACTCTTAGGAAGTTTATGGAGGCTCTGTAATCCAGACCATTATTCTAAAAATGAATTGTAAATAGTTTCAAAGAACACACATGCTCTGTGGGCACTGCTGTTCGCTGCTCATGTGTACTGGACATGTGTTATGTGCATATGAAGTCCTTCAGGGTCAAGAAGTGTAACTTGACACTGTCATAACAGAAACAGTGTGTAAAGTTTGAATTCTAACTGGCACTCACACTGAAAGATGGCTACAGCAAGCTGCTTGTGTTGGAATGGAGATGTTGGTGTGTTGACTTTTATACCCAAATTTAGTGTTTAAAATCACTTGCAAGTATAAGGAGAAACAAACATGACCAGAACATAGATGCATGGTAAGCTAGAGTTTTCTGTTTTCTACATAATGTATTTGTTATACAATATGTGTCAATATCACTACACTTTGTTTTTGTCAATGGCATTGGAGCTTGCAGTTAAGTCTTCTACTGGATTTGTTACTCATCATATTGTGAAATGTAGTTCTAATATTAGTATAAATCATCATGGAGGTACAAGCTTAACGCACACTGACTGTGTGCCTGAATTCCTCTGTTATATTAACTAAAAGAGTGATGTTTCATTTTACTTTTAATGTGAAAATTTTCAATCACTGATTAAATCAAGCTTTGGTATATGAACATTTTGTTCAACAAATTGTAGGCCTACATTATCAACTAAAGCGTGTTGGAAGGATCTTGATTGAATTATTAGGATGCCAGCTGGATTTACCGAGATCCCAGTTGGTTGGATGTATAACCGGTTTAATTGGGATCCCGGTTAGATTTACCATGGATTTACCGGTGGTTTTCGTAGTCGACTCCCATTAGTAATTCTTATCTCACATTGTTTATTTAATTAAGACTCCCCTTATGTATAAAGACCTTTATGTGGTAAATTCAGCCCAATATTTTAATTTTTCTTGTAAAGTAATTGCTGTTGAGCCAACGCCCTTATTTGGTTTCATATTACGGCTCCTAGTCTCCACAGTAGTCTTTTGTATGATTTATTTGACTGCTATTCATTATCTCCCGTTTCTATTTAAATTCTTAGAATCATTCATTGCTTCGCACATATTTATTATTGGTTTGTATGTCTATACAGCACCCCAGAATGCTGCAGTAAACCACCAATAGCCAATCTTCATTTATTGATTCCCATGTGTATGGCCAGAATCATGAGTTCCCCCGGAACTGATTGTAAGTTTATAGTAAAAAGCTCAGCAAATATTGTTTTACTTGAGACGGTTGAGAAGCTTCCATGTCAGTCAGAAACTGCTGTAGAGGAATTCTACCGGGCGATGATTGAGAGTGTCTTGACACAGTCAATGATCGTTTGGTGGGGCAATGCAACGGCCAATGAAAGGAAGCGTATCAGCCGGATCGTTTGCACTGCAAGTAAGATTATTGGTTGCCAACTCCAATCACTGGATGATTTGTATCTCTCTTGAGTCACTAAAAGGGCTCACTCTATTGAAGACGACAACTAAGTCTGGTTCAAATCGTTTTTATTAATGGCATTAATGATGGCATTTAAAAATAATTGGTGACTGTATGCGGTTTTATTGTTCGGGCTGCCATATTATTACTTTTTTAAGTCTTTTGAAATGTGTATTAATTAATATTTTTGTTAGGAATTGTGTACTTGTAATTTTTAGTGCAGTACTAATTTTGTTTGTATCTTAACGTTTTTAGACACGCAAACACGAAATGCATTTCACTGTGTATATGTATTTATGTGCTTAAAAATTTACATGCAGATGTAGGTGATGACCACACAACCTGGGACCATGTGCTGGGCAAGTTTGGGAGTGTAAATAGCTGCAATGCCAACAGTGAGTTTACCGATCTGTGCAGATTTCGAACTTGCAGTAAAAAATACTTTCTCTGACATGACCCATAACTAATACTATTCCTGGCACCATCCTTGATCAAAGAGGTGGCATCTGCGGGACAACATCAGCATCAAACAATAAAAAACATCTTTTGCGACATCTAAATCACCTGTGCAATGCATGGTGCTGACTGATCTACAGACATAAACTAATAAATTGTTTTCTGATGCTGCACCTTCGTAGGCCAAATGTGTTAACCTCCCTAAGCGCAGTCTCCAAGCTGGACTCTAATAAGGAGACATTTTCCTACGCAAAGCCCTAGAGACTGCATTCCCAGCAGGTGGATAATTGGCCAATAATCAGTGGGTCTGATTCTGCTCAGCAGCTACTCTGCTGCAGTTAAGTCATCTGGTTGTCAATATTGAAAGAACTCTGACTGGTTTGCAGATAACGACCCACAGATAAAACAATTTGCTTTCTCTCAACCACACAGCCCTCCATGCCAAACTGATAACCCTTCTTCACCTTCTGCGATCCAACAGCTTACACGACACACGGAAGATGGCTTGTAGATGGAAAAAGCCTATAAGGTGTAAGCTCTAGCAAACGGGTGACTTTTGAGGGGTCTTTCAGTCAACTATGAGTACTGATCTCAAACTAATGACTGAAAACCCAGAGATCTGAGCTAACTGGAAAGAAAACTACTGTCTGCTGCTCAACAGACTTTCAAATGTAGATGAAAATGTTCTTGAGTAAATTTCCCAGCAGCTCTGCTGCTTGGAACTCAATGTCGCTCAATGTGCCTCTGGTGTCTTCTATCAAACTATGGCTGCCTGAATAAGTTCATTAACATTCTCTGAGGCTTTAATGATGACATGCAGGCACATATTCTTAATGATGGTGAAGCCTCAGACCCTTCCTCTGCTGTGTCCTGGCCCTGGCTCTGCTCATCCTCTTCCTATCCGCTATATGGAAATTGATAACCAGGATGTCACAGAAGGCATCTCTACCTAGATGGCAAGCTGTTCAACTCAAGATGTCTAAAAGCCAGGACAAAGGTTCATCAGTGGTGTGCACATGATCTACTATACACTGATGACACTGAACTTGTTTCACTCTCTAGACAAGGTTTTAGACAAATTTGCTGCAGCATCTGCTTCCTTCGGGCTGACTATCTTTTTTTGAAAACTGAGTTACTCTACCAACCAGCCACTGAACCCCTTACAATGAACCAAACATCTTGTGAAATGGTAACCCGTTTAACATTGAGGACTTCATGAACCTTTGTAGTGCTGTTTCCAGTGACTGCAATCTAGAGAAAGAGCTGTCCATGCGAATTTGCTCTGTCTGTACTGCTTATGGCCACCTACCTGATCGGCTATTGAGAAGCCACAGCATTACCACAACGAGCAAGGTGCAAGGTGAATAGAGCTGTTGTTCTATCCTGCCTCCTGTCTGTTTACCAAAGACACATTCACTGCATGTCCAGGGTCTTCCATTGGCACCTTCGAACCATCCTTGGTGTCAAGTGATATGACCATGTGACAAGCATTAGGGTCCTACAGCTAGATGATAACCCAACATTGAGGCAAATCTCCTGAAGCAACAGCTCTTCCTGGTCCAGTTATGTAGTTAGAATGGTGGATGAAAGAATGCCGACAGCTGTAATGTACACTGAGCTATCTCATGAAAAACTTAAAGTCAGGCTACCAAGGCTACCAAGACTCTAACAGTACAAAGAGACACTTCAAGGCTGCTTGTATTAATGTCCAGCAATTGGAAAGAAACGTTAAGGATAGGACAGCCTGGCAAGCTGCAATGCAAGCTGGATATGCTGCAGCTGAAGTGGCGAGAGCAGCAGATGCATATGCGTCATCGCTATGAAAGTGCCCTTCCACACTCTCTAACATCTGCTGCCTGCACAATACCAGCTCTTAGTGTCAGCATTGTGGCAGATGTGAGAAATTATCGATAACAATTTATTCCTATGAACAAGCTTGAGGCCGGATCCTACTCCAGTCACCTGAATCAATGAACTTGACTGCGATGTTATACTTCTCAATAGCAAGCTGACAGCCTATACAGTGTAGTGCAAATTTTAGGTGACGCAGCATTTACACGCATAAATCTGTTTACTTCTAAAACGGTGAACCTGGCACAGTTGTCATGTATAACATGCGCTAAAGGGTCAATTAAACGATATACAAGTCACTGTTTGGCTCAGGCGTGCGGGTTGGTAAACACAAAAAGGATGTTAAACTGGATTCTCTGTAAATAATTGAGCTTTCCCATAATGATTTGTTTATGATGAATAATCAATAAATAACAAAAATTTGTTAAGTTTTACAAGAATGAGAAATAAAACTGTCGCTACTTATGAAAATTATTTCGGATTGAACAAACAAAACGACCAGTGACAAACAAAGAGACTAATGAAAACGTAACTTACTCATCATAAATAGCCAAGAAATGGTGGTTCTTGTATAAAGAACCAGGATGAACTCTTCTGGATTCTCCAATGTTCTCTGAATGATGACGTTGCAACCATGGATTAAATTCTGGTACCTCTGCTATCATCGGACTAGATGTAAAGGGAAAATACTTTTCAGGAAAAGTGTCCTCCTTATCAACTTTTGCCCGCACTTTATCTGTACTCACTATGCGTTTTGAAGAAATACTGTGAGTTATTCTATCTCTTCCACAAGGATCCAAAAGATCATCTGAATGTGCTTTGTCTTCAGCTGGTACGACAGCATTGTTGTCACCCTGAAAATCAGTCTGAGCTTCCATAGAATCTGTTGCTGACTGAAGCTGGGTTTATAGGAGCGAAAAAAGATCATAAGCTGGGTTTATATGAAGGAAAATAGATCAATAGATGGGTCTATAAAGAAAAACAGATTAATAGATGGGTCTATTTGAAGAAAAACAGATCAATAGATGGGTCTATTTGAAGAAAAACAGATCATAAGCTGGGACTATATGAAGGAAAATAGATCAATAGATGGGTCTATATGAAGAAAAACAGATCAATAGATGGGTCTATATGAAGAAAAACAGATCAATAGATGGATTTATATGAAGAAAAACAGATCAATAGATGGGTTTTTATGAAGAAAAAAAAACAGATCAAAAGATCAAAAGCTGGGTTTATACGAAATAAAGAAGATAAAAAGATATGATAATATGAACAAAAACAGATCAATGGCTTAGTTTCCATGAACAAAAACAGATCAATGGCTGGGTTTCCATGAACAAAAACAGATCAATGGCTCGTTTATATGAGCAAAAACAGATCAATGGCTGGGTTTCCATGAACAAAAACAGATCAATGGCTCGTTTATATGAGCAAAAACAGGTCAATAGATGGGTTAATATGACCAAAACCAGACCAATACCTGGCAAATTTTATAAGAAAGAAAAACAGATCAACAGATGGTTCTATATGAACAAAACCAGAACAATGACTGGGTTTATATTAATGAATGAAAATATATAATTTTCATGGTTAACTACTTCGATTTAACATCTATTAAAACTTTACCCCCTTTGTCTACACACAAATAGTGGAAACTGGAAACTTTTCAAACAACTACTTATTATTAAAATTAAATATAAAAAGATGTGGGGCTCTTATAAAATTCTTGTGAAATTCTAAACCGATGACAAGCAATATTTTCTGACTAGAGGGGGAACAATTTACCATGTCTAGTTTTTTGATAACATTCAAATAGGTTAGTCACAAAATTGAGCCCATAAGGCTCAAACACATGCTTTGAATTTACTTCATGTATTTTTACAAGTTATTACCTGTGTAGAGCTCTTTTCAGCTTGAGGAGGATCAACACATTGGAGACTCTGTAAATGGTCATTTATTTCCTCTTGATACTTGTGGAGTCGATCGATTTGATATCTGGCTTGTATTTGTGCCTCTTCTTTTTCATCAATGGCCTGTAATAAACATTAACGTGTTAAAAACACACAATAGCTGATAGATGCAATAGTTTGGGCATCTATGATGACCTCGGTGGCAATTTTGAAAACTGGTCACCATTTGGAAAGGGATACAACATAACAGAGGGGTGTATGTTTTTAGGCTCCAACTGGGTCTTAACAGGTTTGGAGTTTCTGAAAGCACCTAAAAAACATTCTGAAAAATACCCATGTAGTCCCGCCACTGACGGAATTTGTCTTGACTAGGAAGAAATTACTTGGGAGAAATGAATTTATTTGATGAAATTTGACTTTCTGCACTGCAAAGTTTCATAAGAATTTTTTTTTAAAAATAAGTGTTAACCAACAAAGAATATCTTGATGTTGCAATGCTTTTGTTGTTCTGTCACCTAGTCCGATTACATGAAAACTGTACACGTTTCATCTTAACATGTAGCATCATCCCCACAAGCGAGTAAGCTGTACAGATGCTAGCCAAGGGATCTCAGACTGTTATCACAAAGTAGTAACCTCTAGTTAATAATATGCATTTCATAACAAGAGATTATTTGATCTGTCTCTGATAATTTTTTACTTGGGGCATTTCAAAGATTGTTATGACTGGTTTTAAATCTTCTGAATTTAAATTATAAATAATAGAAACTTGCATATTCAATTGCTGTTGTATTCAATAATGTGTGTGTTGTTTTTCTGAATGAAGCCTGTATGACACAACAAGAAGTGATGCAGCCCACCAGGACAAGAGGTAGGTTGAGTCCTGGACAACAAGGCAGGTATCTGGGATTTGAGGCATTGCATGGTGAGGTATCAACATATATTTGGTTTGTGGTAACACCATGTGTATGTCTACTTGCTAGGTAGATTTTGTTCTTTTTATTCTACTGTCGAGGAGTAGAATATTCGGAATACAGACTTCTCAGTTCTGAAAAGAACTGTCCTGCTTATTAACTACTACCTGGGCTGGAGGTAGGAAATTGGGCGGGACTATACTACTTACGCTTTGTGGATCGGGGGGACTTCTCGTTAATAACTACACTGCCGCAGAGTGAGTTCTTAATAGGTTTCAACGTTTCGACTAGCTTCCTCTAGTGATCGTCAGGAGACTGAAGAGTGTAATACATGTTGGTCCATTTATAGAGGTTCAGAGGTTTCAGTGTAGAGTCAGTCACTGCTCTGATTGGTTCTTCTCAAAGGAGAACTGTGGTTGGCTGGCCCAGGGCTATTGAGAGTGTTGCCCATTGTTTGGGAAAGCCCTGTGTAGTAGGGCGTGTCAGTAGACTGTGGTATGCCAGTGGAGTAGGGTGGTAGGATAGTACCGTATGCCCGCAGTATAAGCAGCTTTGCCAAAAATTTGTCAAAACAAGATTCATGCATCAGTGTATAAGCCGCCCGGCGTATAAGCCGCACTAATGACCGCACACACAGGGGGGTTGTGCGTGTTTGCGGTCCTTTGTGGTGATGTACAGTGACTAGCGAACGACACAACAATCATTGTACATGTACATCGCAACAAAATGCGTCTTGCGTTGCATTAAAGTAAAAGTGTACTGAACTTAACGTGTATCGATCGTTAATGAAATAATTTATTAGAACTGTCTGCAGTTAAGTGGGTCTATTTTCTTTTCGTAGATTTTGAATGGTGATACATTTTGGGGTAAATATTGCCGAGATTTCGATATTTGAACGCAAAAAAACGGTTTTACCCCGCAGGGAGGAAGTGAGCAATTATAAACAAACAAGACTTGACTGTTTGATAAACTGCTGAGGTAAAATCACTGAATTTAATATTCATATTCCATGAAAACAGAACGTCTTTACATTTTTATGTGCCTTTTTTCACTAGTTCTGACTAAATTAATTAATGGTTTCTACCTTCAAGATTGAAGGAATTACGTTGCGTGCGATCTCTGAAGCTGGTGCCTCGCTTTTTATTCTTATACACGTGCACGTGACGTTTCATAGTCTTGGTTCGTGATTTCACAAATGGAGCCTCTTGGTTGTGGTGTGGTAGCGGTTACGGGAATGATAGCGCCCTCTGATAGCGAGTGGTTCGTGGGGGCGTTATAGAGAGCGGTTAGGTTTTCGTGACTACACAACTGGAGTGTGTTGGAACCAAGACTAGACAATTCACGTGTTTCTCACTAAGGGAATTTCCCTTGCACCCTCGCTCCCATGGCTACATGCCGTTTCTTCATCGGCCTGTGGGAAGTACGTTCATGCTCTGAAAATTATGAAGAAAGACAACCATGGCTAGAACAACTGAACTACTGAATGGCTAACTCTAGTTAGAACGGAGATTTGTAACAATTTATGTAAAACGTTACAACAACGTTAATAAACAACACTGCATGGCGATACCACTCTGGTCATCACCTGATGTTCACTCCTCAGCTCAAAAGATAAGCTGGGATTTTCAACATTATTTCGTAAAAACTATCACATCACACAGGTGGGACTTTTTTCATTATAGAAAATTGTTTCGTTACAGAAATATTTTACAAACGATCTTTTAAAAGTATAAACCGCTCGGGATATGTCTGACGTAGCTTAAGATCAAAATGACCAGGGCCGACGTGCAAATAATATAGTTGCTGTCAGGTTAATATGCGGTCGCCAACCATCAACTCATTACACATTGTTGACTAGTGTGCTCAACTCTCCAGACAATGTCGCCAGATTTTCATTCTGACAATGACGATTGCAATGTGTTGAGCCGCCTTTGTGGCCACATGTCCCTATACATAACGACCGTGAATTCATTCCAACAATGCAGCTGCGTGTTCATCTCTTCCTTTATGGCCGCGATTTCGTACCGAAAATACTGCATTCAGATTTATGGATTTATCTAAACGTTTGCCGAACGCAACACCCAACATCTATTGTGTAAACGGTAAACAACAGAAACCCCAATAACGTCCCCATCGGAAGAGACTTGGTTCCAAGTCTGTGATCGTGGTTTTTAGTTGTCCTAATAGCCGATATAATATTGGCTAAAACAGCGCCCTCTCGTGGATAAACCTCCGTCTTGAACCGAGTTAGAGCACGCCAACCTGCGGGGGAATTTTGCGTGGCCGATGCAGAGAAATAACCGCAGTCCCAGACTTGAAATCAAGTTTACCATCGGAATGGCAGGAGACTATTTCCGTATGGTAGCGCCCTCTGTTGAATAAACTCCCTTCAATTCCATGTGACACATGGACGGGAGAAAGAACCTCCTGAAAACGCCGCTGAACGGTAGGTTGGTTTCAGTTTACAATGAACTTTTCTACATGTCTTTACATGTTTCAAGTGCACTTGATTTCTATTTGTTCATGTGTTGATTAGCATAATACTTTTTGGCGATGTACCGATACGGTCTGCTGCAGTCAAAGGTGCATGTAAGATCATGCGCCTTGTGCAGCAGTGCGCCTTGTCTGTTGACAGTTGTTTTTTGGGGGGTAATTTCCTGGCCCTGCGCCTTGTGCGCCTCGCGTCTTATCCGCACGAAATTACGGTAAGCCGCCGAAATGGTTAAAAAGGCCAAAATCAATTTTTATAAGCCGCGGCCCATATTCCGAAGATTACGGTATCTAATGAAATAACCGATATCTTGTGGCACAGTGTTGTGCTTGTGAATTTCAATAGCTTCTCTGATGCGATGTGTATACCATTGTCTCTCAGGAGCTATGATGTGAACCTGATCCCAATCTACTACATGGTCTAGATCTGTGGAATGTTTCACAATTGCAGATTTGTCATTTTCCCCTCTGCGGCTGTTACATTCACACATGCATACATACAAGACTAGCGCCCTCTAGAGTCTGATCCCTCACTCATGTACCTTTTATGCAACATGGCTGCCAAGTGTTTACATGATTAAAACTACCAAAGTTCATGACAGAAGCTGAGTCTCTCTCTCTCTCTAAATGCCAGCAGGAGGCATTACATGGTGGCAGCGGTAAACTGAAGACTTATGTGAGTAGCAAAACGAAGTCATCAAGTAAATAAAAGTGTGATTTTCTTGCCGTTTTTGCTCACGAATTTATAACGTTGAAAACTGAACTGAGAACTGTTTACTATACTATACTGTATACAACACATTACAATGGCGTTCAGCTCTGCAGTTTCAGCCCCCCAGATGGACTGGGAAGCGCCAGATATTGTGGCAACGTTCTCCAGGTTCAAACAAAAGTGTGAACTAATGTTTTCCAGCGTACTCAAAACTGCTAATGATGAAGAGAGAGCAAGTTATCTCCTATTATGGGTAGGAGAACAAGGCCTAGATAAATACAACAGCTGGACCTTTGAAGAAGAGGAGGACAGAAAAAAGCCAGATAAGCTACTGTCCCGCTTCCAGCAACACTTGGAACCAAGGTCAAATCACCGTATCTACCGATACAAACTGCAAGACATGAGACAAAATGTCGATGAAGCAGCTGATGATTTTGTGACAAAGATGAAAGCCATAGCTGTCAAATGCAAATACAGAGATGACAAAGAAATGGAAGATCGTCTTGTTGACCAATTAATCTGGGGTTCGTCACATAAAGACGTACAAAAAGTGCTGATAGGAAGGGACGAGAAACTCACACTGAATGATGCCATCGACGTTGCTCGAAGCCATGAAGCAACTACCAATCAACTCAAGTCCCTACCAGAAACAAGCCGGAACACTAACACAGCCGGCACGACTGAAAAGTCCATAAACGCATCACGCACGACCAGATCAAAACAGACAGGCAAAGGACAAAAACAACCTACATGCTACAATTGCGGCCGAGTGCACGAGCTAGTACCAAAGAGCAACTGTCCCGCCTATGGCAGCACATGCCGAAACTGTGGGAAAGACAATCACTGGCAATCAGTATGCAAGTCTGGGAAACCCCCAAAACGCAAACCTCGCCCCAAATCTCCACGCAGACGAGTGCACTACCTTGACGAGGATGAAATTGTTGATGAATACCTCACCATTGGCACCATAGAAGTCAGTAGTATTGGCTCGTCCGATGACACCAGAGATGAAGTTTATGCAAAGATACGTATAAACCAGAAGGGCAGACGACCAATAATGCTCCGATGCAAAGTAGACACTGGTGCACAGAGCAATCTTTTGCCAGTCCATCTATTCCGCATTATTTTTCCAGAGAAAT
>JAUELU010091757.1:0-13503 GCA_032357145.1 Evasterias troschelii
CTAAAAAGGATAGCATCGAACAGTATTTTAGCATCAATATTTTAAGGGATGTTTCTACCATCATCAACTTTACACCGTATCAGTTTTTTTATTATTTTATTTTAACTTCATGTTTTACATCGCAGATTTAAACTGATAGTACATTAACAATTTTATGCAATTCTGGTGATCTGGGGATGTGGGTAAAGTATATAATAATTAAGGTGAGTGACCAGGCAAATTTCACAGTATATAACCTGCCCCCCCCCCCTGTTTAAGTCCGATTTTCCTACGTGCCTGTTCCATGTTGCATTGCTGAACCCCTTAAGCTTAACAATGACAACGTCGCTTGTTTATAATTCTGGGGTTGTTTCTTCGAATTGAACGAACGAGCCCGTGCAACTGAAATCAAGTTTTGCTTTTAGGAATTGTGAATTAAGGGGGAGATTTAGTACAAATCCGACCGGAAAGTGCCGCGTGTCAGATTACTGCAAACATGCAAGAATGTTCTGTTGTGGCTGATGAGTGCATGCAGCCAGTAATGCATTACATACACACTACAACTTAATACGTGTATTAACTATATAAGTGCATCTGATGCAGAACAATTTGCTTATACCTATGATCCGTGTATATAGATGTTGGACATTAAACACCGTAGGCTGTCTTGTTTTGATTAGGTGTCAACGACATTTTGATAATAAAACATTCATTCTTGCACTGATCAGTACGAACAAAATGTAACTGCAAACCGAACATGAGATCTTCATCAAAGTGTGGCCATTTTGAATTTATCCCATCCTATGTAAACCATCATAACTGGACCAAAGACAAAACATAGTCCCGTGGCCGAGCGGTTCAGTTCACCGAACCCAAGTTCTAGTGTTGTCAGCAGCAGAGTTTGGGTTCGAATCCCGGTCATGACACTTGTGCTCTTGAGCAAGGCACTTAATCATAATTGCTTCGTAAAAAGTTTGGAAGGTAATGCATGATGCTTTACCAGCAAGACTTAGTGGATGATATCCGTGCCTACATCCGTACGGACTTTGAATGGCTTAACCCTGTTTCAGCACCAGGAGTAGGTGGCAATGTGCCCCTGGTGGCAGTTGATTTGCGTCGACAGCTCAAGTCAGTTAAGTGTAGCCCTCACTTGAAGTAACCTTGTGATGTTAGGCGATTTATCATTTAAAAAAATACAAAATTAAAGAAAGTATGTGGTCTAAGGAATATTTTAGTTTTGTATTACTAATTTATTTAATGATCATAACAAAGAGGAAGATCCATTTACCTGTATCAATGAAGGCACTGGAACAACCAGAAGCTCTTTCCTCCGAATAAACAACTTCATCAAGCAACTGCAAAACAACAAACGAAACTGCTTTTGAAAATACATATAACTGAAAGAAACTTTACTGCTCTCGAAAATACAAAATAACTGCTCTCCAAAATAAAAAGACAATGGCACTAATGGGCTTTCGTAGTGAAAAGCCAGTGGTCAATAGAATTTACATGCGTACGTCACATATGCTCGCAAGCAGATACACCAAAATGTTTGTAAGAGAGGCGCTACTAGTTTTTATTACGTCAGATATTTAACAACTATATCTGATTGTACATATTTAAGGGGGCTATTTAATGTATCAAACTATTTATTATTGTTTGTTTTTGTTTATTTTGTTTTTTTCGAGGGGGGGGGGCAATAGGGGTCAGGGTTCCAAGCGGGGATGGGGCCACCGACCCCTGCAACTCCCCCCTCTGGTTACGTCACTACGAATGGAACATTTGATACGAGTCCAACATTCGTATTCATTCCGATGACCGAGAAGGCGATGCACCGATACAAGGCTTCACGCGTGTTCTCAGATTTAACCTTATCCGGAGAACTGAATCAATAATGTCTGGTGTTTAATGATCACTATTCGCTGCACCCACCGCGTAACATTCCCGCCTTCAAATCCATTTTGATTGTCGTCTAACATCAACAGATCAGTCCGCATGCAATGGCAAAATCGATACCAAGTATGTCGTCAGCGGATTCATTACATCTCGTATCCTAGTCAGGACAATAATGCTTTACTTTGCAAGAAGCTCCTGGATTTTCTCCCTCTCCAAGTTACAAATCGAATTGCTAAAACCGCTGTTCGATAAGTTTAAAGCTGTAAAAGACTTATTTTGTTTTACAACCGGAAAAAGTTTCCATTACTGACAAGCAACAGGGAATTTACGTACGCCATTTTAAGTTTTTTTTTTTTTTAAGTTCACGATCAATTTTGTAATACTGTATGTTGTCCAGGTTAGCCTCAAAGTGGATGAAATCGAAAGAGCATTTGCGGAAAAAACAGTTTTGCACATAATACCTTTAAACTATCTTATTTTGAACACAAATTTAGGCCTACCGACAGATTTGTTCACCACACTAATACTTAACAGTCACCACTTTCATATTATCAAAAAAGTAAATGTAAAACCTTACAGGAAAGTAGGTAAACACGGCTATCAAATAACGGTATACACTTTTGGTTGAACCACCCTTTAGTGTCACTGGTTTTGGGCAGAAGTATTAAAAAAAAACAAAAAAACGCTGGTTTTCAATACCTTGAATATATTTTGACTCTTTTTACAAACTACTCCTAAGACGACGATCCACTCTTTTAGAAATAAAACCAAAACAATTATTGTTTCCATCATACGCAGAGCCCTTGACCAGCAGAGCAATGAACCTTATCAGCGAATATTAGGGTTCATTAAGTCCACGCAGCGCGGTCTCAAATAAGATTTATCGATAAAACTAGTGCAAACAATTTCTAAAGAGTAGGCCCTATCCCCTTATCCGCAAAGACCCGCCCCCCAGGCACAATCACACAATCGTAATGTCATTGTACAACACAACAGTTTGAGTCTGATGAAGTATCTTCCATATTGCCAAGCATTGCCTCTATAGACCTTTCCATTGTTGATAAAACAAAGTGCGCCGGTTGGCAAGGTCGGCCGAACGTAGCAAAACATTCATTCGTGTTAAAAAATATTGTGACCAAACTCAACATTTTCTGTAAAGATTCATGAACCATGAATACCTTCCGCGATTGGTAGATTTGTTTCCAACAAATTCAACACCAATTTTGAATACTTCTGTTACGTTGCTACAAACTATGGCTATCTGTTTTTAATTTGCAGTTACGGCTTTCCATAGTTTATCTGTTTTTGATTTGCAGTGACGGCTTTCCATACTTTTCCAATCTGGGTTGGCAAAAACTCGGGCTGTGACGTTGCAATAGAAAGGTCTGTAGTACAATGCATTCGAAAAAATTCTGGGTCAGGATTTAACCCAGATTTCGGATTCCAGGTGGGCCGGACCCATTTCTGGGTCAGGCTGCCCCGGAAAGTAGTTAACAAATGGGATTTGAACTCGGATTATTGGTTTATAGTTTGACCCATTTCAGGGTCATTTTGACCAAAATTCCGGTTTACCTTTTCGTCTAAAACTACTTCAAAGGGAGTAACTGTTGTTTCTCACAATAGTTTATAATATCAACAGATCTCCAGTGTTCTTTACTATAGTTTTTATAGTTTTTGGAGTAATTACCAAAAGTATAACCTCCCTGTAAAGGTGTGGTAAAGTTACGATGTCGGTGGATATCGAATAAAAGCCACATCGTTACGGTTTAGGCTACGAAGGCAAGGTTAAACGATGAAGGCAAGGTTAAACGATGAAGGCAAGGTTAAACGATAAAACCAAGTCAACAGGTGATGTTAAACAATACAAGAGCATAAATTTGTTATTTTATGTATATTTTAAAGCATTTGGATTATGTTGTGACCAGCTTTAAATTTAACGAGCTGGTTAACACTCGATGCATGAAAAAAATGTAAACATTACTCGAGTTTGCTTTTTGTGGTTCCTACAGATTCACAAAGAGGTTTCTATATTTGTGATTTTAAATATTCCGTAACAATGAGGTTAAACAAACAGCGTTGCACCCATCGACTTAGTACCAATCCTAACTGAAGTTACTTACGGATCCGGACGTTACTCCCCCGTCATCTCAATTGATCAACAATCCTTGCGCGTGACCTAATCAGGACTTTAGAATCCGTGTGTTCCGAGAGAATAAGAAAATGACAAAGATTTGCTCGAGCGTTGTGGAGTTTTATTTGAGATATTCTTGTCACACTGACATACAGCTTTTTGGGGGCTTGTGTCTGACATTCCTTGTTATTATATATATATATATATATATTTATACCTGCCGTGGAGGATTGGATGAGAAAGTCCGGTAATCAAGCCAAGCAAATCTCCAAACAATCCCACTGTATTTTGGAGATTTGCAGCTTCTCTGCATACACGTCTTTCGTGTTGTGGAATTTTGTAGCGACTTGTGCAAACAGCGCAGACAGTTTTATCCACGGATTTTTGGTTGCTTTTTTGTTTTTTTGTTGGCAGTCTCGGGGGGTTCAGGCGAGTTTTCCTATGAAGATGACGTTTGCTCTGGAATCAAGTCCAATCAAAACTGACTTTAGAGGATTTTCAGACAGCCGTTTTATAAAAAAAACGTATAAAGCATCATCAAGTGTGAAAGTTTAACGTCTTGGCATTAGTCCAGGAAATACAACGTTGTTTTCTGTAAAAAAAGTAAATTTGGCAGACTTCATTATCACCATCCTTATATCATCCATACTTTCATTTCCGTATGTGTTATTTTTCTTTCTGCTATCTCGTCAGTTTTTAAAACAAGTAAACTCAGTACGTTCATGTCATCAAAAGCAAGAGTGTGGTCTTCAACTGCCAGTTAACGTTGGTTAGTATACATTAATAATGCAATTAGAGGGTCTCACGAAATTACAGTTACAATATTTTCATTTTAGAGGACCCCCCAAGGGAAAAATAAACAGCTATCACTGTGGGGGCCACAGCGAAAACGTTGTAATTAATGTTGATATTTTCAAACCAGACATGGACATTTATATGGAAATAATGTTATATATCCCAAAGGGTTGCCAATTTGGCTTGTCGTGGCAGAGTGATCTAGTTCACCAGACCCAAGCTCTGACTGGTGCTGTCAGTAGCGTGGGCTAGAATCCCGGTCATGACACTTGTGCCCTTTGAGCAAGGCACCTGACCATAACTGCTTCGTAATAAAGCTGGGAATGAGGTGACACCTTGTCAGAGATACAAGTTTACTGAACAGAAAGAGGACAAGACACATGGTGTGGTGATTCCACAAACCAAGAATCATTATTCAAAGTACGATACTAAAATGGAAAACGTGGACTGCGCTACTCGAATCACACGGTCACATGATGCGAGGTGAAGACTTAAAAAGTATGCAACAAGTTGCAAACCTATTACAAAGTTAAATGCATGTGTGCTGCGACACATTGCTAACAAATAAACCTACAAAACAAATTCGGTGAAATGACAAAACATGTTTAGAGACTTTTTCTTTGCTCTCCTCAAACTCAAGTAGTTTATAAAAGTTTCAATAATTGTCATGTTTACAAACACTTTCCCACGAAGACGCGCTTTCAAAAGGACAATAAGACTAAGAGCTGTGTGAAATGTTCGGTCACGACGGAAATTTGCCTGAAGTGGGGTCGAGGGTGAAACAAACAATCAATTCAGTCAATCTCCAGTCGATGGGTTGCTGTTGAAAAGCGTCAACGCAAATATTGCCGCCTTGTTCAGATGCGTCCAGATCTCTCTCAAAAAAGACTTGTGGAGTGTATTATAATAGCCCGTTTAGGCCTGTGTGTTATGTAGCAGGCAGTTTCAAAGATAGTGCACGACACTGAACATTTTAAATGTTCGCTCTTGACTCGGAATTTGGGTACTAGAGGTCATGATGGGTCAGTGTGACCTGGATTCTGGGTCGAAATGACCCAGAAGTGATGTGAGAGTTTTTAGAGGGTGTAGCACTGACCCAAAACTGTGTCAAACAGACGCAATCGGAGTTCAAATTCAAATTTGTAACTGGTTTCCGGGTCAGCCTAAGCCAGAAATGGGTCGGGGCCCCTAGCACACTGAATCTGGGTTAATTATGACCCGTGTTTTTTTTAGAGTGTGGCCCCCCAAAAGTCATCAAGACGGTGGAGTTATATATCTAGGGTTCAGAGCTATCTCTTCTCATAAAACTATTGCAATTCCGCACATGCATGATTATTTCAAAGGAAACTACAGTTAAGTTAAACCTATTGAAACTTTGTCTAAGCTTCTCCCCCCTTTTGCAGGAAACTGAATCTCCACACAGGAAACAATTGTTACGCGGGAAGCTCAAAAAAAAAAAAACTTTATCCGGAAAGAATCCTGTGGTTTTGATCATCAACTTTAAAAACAGCATTTAGAAACAAGGCGTGCACTGATTGTTAAACCTCCTATTGAACCGCCCTTTAAACCCTTTGGTTCGACCAATCCGGTACTTCCCGCTTTGAGAGATACCATATCGCGTTCCCTACCTTTAGAGTTCTGGCAATCCAACCGAAATCCCAAACAGGTGAATGATTGAGTTTTAACATTGTATCAAATGATCATATAAACACTCAGCTCTTTTCTGTAATGCGCCCCTCCAGCTATTTCCTGTAAAGCGCCCTTGCATGAGTCAGCCATCTTATATCTTGTTCCCTGACGACGACATTTCTCTTAGCGTGCATTGTTAATTGTGAACCATGCATTTCAATTCGATTAGCCGCGGCAATCGCTGTCAGATGTCAATCTATTGCTTAGTCAACACGATAAAAAGCTGCATCAAATTGGGTGTTCTATTCCTACTCCAAATTGTTTCACATCCAATTCCTACGCACACGGCACTCATGGGTCGAACCCTTCTGACATCGCGGTTTCATCTATATACGAACTCCCTATAGTATACAATCTCCTAACTAGGTATCACATTACCGGCTTCAACTCAGTTGAAAACTCATTTGTCTGTGAAATACCTGCCCCCATGAGCAATGTTACACCTTTGGTGTGTTTTCTGTAATTGATTTCTTTGGCTCTCTGGTGGGCGAGTGAAGTTTGTTTCATTATGGCAGGATTATAGAAATGTCCCGTTGTATGTAAACTATCAGAGCATTGGTAATTTTGACTGATCAAGGCAGTGTGTAACTTTTACAGAAAGTGGTTGTAAATTGTTCACACCCTCTTTCACATAAACATAGAATAACGCAACCTCCACTCACCCAACGGTGCTCAATGGACTGAAAAGGAGTTTAATAGGTCAAACAGCGTAAGAACAAGAACTGTTTTGAGTCAAGACTAGCATAATGCCACTCATTGATTACATTAAACGCATTCATAGGCTATCTTACAAAAATGTTAATTCAATTTTTAAGTCTGAAAAGTTGTTATTTGTCATTCATAGAAATTAGTCAACGGAAGGAGAACTACTTATTGACAAATTCAAACTGTCATGTTACAAAGACAATTATACATATCAATTTGTCATTTTATAAAGATAATTATACATTATTAAACTGTCATATTAAAAAGAAAATTATCATACTGTCATGTCATACATTTTTTTATACATATCAAATTTTCATGCTAAAGTCTATGTGACCCGTGACGTCACATGTTTACCTAAGAGCCACAGAGACTGGACTTACTGCAGGTGTCATAGGGAAATCTGTCCCCCAGATATTCTGTCCCCCCACATGGGAAATTAACGTGGGCTGGAGGAGGATGATTCAAAAGAGGGCGCTATCAAAAGCAGTTTGTACACAGTTCTCCATAGGGGGGACAGAATCTCCGGGGGGACAGAATCTCCGTCCACACAGGCACAGTTTGTATGCAACTCATGGAATAAAATAATTAATCTTATATTGTATGGAGATTACACTGTCTGATTTTTCTCAACTTTTGATTTGAAAAAGAAGAGACATATCAAAAGCTGTACAGTAGTTGCTTCGGTAACTAATGAGTTTATGTAAAATATTATGACACAAAATGTACATTTTCTCCATATGGCTTGTGTAGGTCACCATTTCTCTATGCAAAGGTTACATGGTTTATAAAGAGAATAATACATATTTTTAGAGAGCTTTTCTAAGAAAGTGTTGTAGCAGGTACCCGTAAACTATAGATTTGTTTTTAAAGGTATCCTCTGACGTATTTCATTATTTGCATACTGTTTTGGAAGACATAAAGATGCAATTTGTCAAAGTTAATTTGATCATTAAGGGAAGCATTTGTCTACAAAACAATACACGGTTTCCCCAATTTAATCGTGGGAGTTACTGATAGTCTTTTGTAAAGTAATACATATCAACTAGTTCAAT
Source organism: Evasterias troschelii (assembly GCA_032357145.1). Classification (NCBI taxonomy): domain Eukaryota; kingdom Metazoa; phylum Echinodermata; class Asteroidea; order Forcipulatida; family Asteriidae; genus Evasterias; species Evasterias troschelii. The sequence continues at coordinate 8,251 of JAUELU010091757.1, forward strand.
GACATCAGAAGAACAATGGCTTGTTGTGGTGTTTTGGCTAGACCCGACTAAAGATTGAACGCCCGGTATTTTGTTTGTGCAGCAGCAGTAAAAAATACCTAAATTGTTCAGTTTGACTCTTGCTGGCCAACGATGCAAAAACTGGCGGTGTTAAAACAGATACAATTTTGGTCACATTAATAGATACTGGAAAAAAATATTAAAAAATTACACTACAGGGTGTTCGAATAACATTAATTTCTGCAAACAAAAAAGTACATTGGTGTAACTTTAACACCCTAAGATAATAATTCTCTATTCGGTATCTAAATTTGACAACACCAACGGCACTTTTCCGGTGCTTTTCACTAAAATATTCGCGGAAGGCGCTGTTACATTATCGCTATTGTTTTTAATTATGTGGGAGCTCCGTTTTGTGCAGCCGCTTTGTTGCAGCATGATTGTATAACAAAGCAAACTCCCACACATGACGTCAAAGTATTGTCATTTTGACGAATGCCGTCAACGATAGAAGTGTTTCTAGTGTTTTTTTACACCTTGAGGTTGGGGCCAACTTTTTTGATCGATATTTACGAAACATTCGGAAGTATATAATTATCTAAATTACATTTTAATGATAAACAAACACATTAGAAAAAACAAGTTTAAATAGCATTTCCGTTAATACAAATTCGCTGAAGTACATGTTTAACACCGGAAGTTCTTTTCGCGTTGACTCTTTTCTAATTACCGTCTTGACAAACCAAACTCAGCAAAAAGTTTACGTCCGATTTGTTATTAGTCAATCTTGGTGATGTCTATCTCTTGAACTCCCGTAAACCACCCATTAATATATACAGTTAATTTATCATTCACATTCATCAATAGCCACACAATAACTTGGCTCCCAGCAACGGGGCAAATCATCTTGGATCCGGGGCACATGTGACATTTGAAAGCCGACAATAACACGTCTCTGCATGTGCGGTGTACAGATGTTATCGTCATGTGTTTTTTCCCACTCTCAGCGCATTGGGCCTTGTGGATAAACTATTTCCATTCTGTCTGAACCACCGATGGGTATCGATATTTGGTTGAGAATCGCACAGCGATAAACGGCATGGTATAGTGTGTGGCGTATTTGTACCAACTCTAACAAACTACTGGAGTGGAAGGGCGTGGGTATATAATGTCTTTGGATACCGTTGAAGATGTGTGTGAATTACAGGTTGTTTAGTAAAATAGGAGTGGGAAATAAATACAGATGATCGTCAATCGTAAGCAAATCAAATGTCATAATCCTAGCAGGTGTTACAACTATTTTTCCTTAAATAGTTTAGTTTACCATACGTCATGTGACCAATTTCTTCACTTCGAAGAGATTTTCGTCAAGCTTTATGCCCGTAGAGATAAAAGAAGTAAAAGAAAAAAAAACCCAAACACACAGCAGGAATATACTCAAAATCCTTGCATGTTACCCACCCCCTCCCTATACTGCGGGACCCGACTATAACTGGCGATTCTAATTCGGGGATTTCATTGTTGGGACGGGATGCACAAACTCACTTATTTAGCTCAAGATAATAAACACACCCCAACAATAAGCTATTTTAAGATAATGGTGGACACACTTTTAGAACACTATAGGTTTCTCAAGTAAATATTTTGGTACACTGCACCCAAACCAAACAATGCACAAACACAGTGTCCTCCACACCTTAACAAGGCTAAAAACTCACCCGCCAAAGGTGTAATCTTTCCATTTAGAAACAATATTGTTTGACATTTTGAATTGCCATTTATCCTTGATTTCAGGTCGGGAAAACCCCTTAAGTGTGTCAAAATGTCAGGGCTTAAAATAGTAATTCTCATCCATCACACCGTGGCTTTACACGCGTTTTAGTCCGACCCGAATGCAATTCACACGTTGGATAAATAAAACACTTAATGCATTTTGGCTTGTTTTTCGAGGGTTTTCTTTGCCTACAGTAAGACTCAGATTTGAATGCTTGATTTATACACTCTTATTTAATGTTTCTCGGTTATCGTGAGCTGAAGAGGCATGACATTATAGGAAACATTACTCCCATGGCTTGCGGAGAGATCAATTTATACATGAGTAACCACTTGGCAAGGTTTAATCTTAATCTTTTAAGAATGAGAACACATCACATTGTAGAGTACAGGATTTCGGGCAAAACGCAAACAGATTCAAGGTCAACGGAAACAGACGAGAATTAAAACGCGAAGATACGACGTTAATTCACCGTAGACCACGCCAAACATTTTCGCGCCAACAGTGCTTGTTATGAAAGGCCAATTGGAAAATGATTTTTTTTTTTCTGTAGGATGTATACGCAAACAATTGTGTGCACCTCTGAATTTACGTATAGTGTCACAATCTTGTTGCAAAGGTCAAGTTCACAATGGAAACGTTAACTTTATTCATATGAATCGCCTTTAAAGGCAGGTTATACTTTTGGTAATTGTCAAAGACCAACATCCCCACTTGGTGATCCGAACACAATGCATAAAATAACAAACCTGTGAAAATTTGGGCTAAATTTGTCATCGAAGTTAGAAGAAAACAATGCAAGTAAGAAAACGATAAATTGTTGCATAGAATAGTGCGATTTCAGATTCTAAGATTCCAACTTTTGGGTAAAAAAACTCCCCTTTCTCTAAAAAACTACATTACTTCAAAGGGAGCCGTTTCTAACAACATCTTTCAAGTGCTCTTTACAAAGTAAGAGTTTATGTTAATTTTGGAGTAATTACCAAAGGTTGAACGGTGGAAAGAGGACACGTGGGCTAAAACGTATTCCAGTATTGGGGAAGTTGATTACAAATGTACGAACTCAAAAAAACACCAATATTTATTATACGTTTAATACAAAATTAACACACAGCATACACAATTCGCATCTCAATTTTGTAAAGACCATGTACTTGGTTAATCAATTGTTCATTTATATAACCCAGATAAAACAAAATTGATGAAATTGATGTAATAGTTGATGTAATGGCACTCTAACCTGTTCTGAATTTTTTACAATTCTATGCTTTTCGGCTTATTTCACGCAAGTCGGTACTAGTTAGCAATCTGGAATGAGTCTCTTTGATCGGTCTTGCGAGGATTGAGCGGGAATGGCCCGTAGGAATCCGGGGCTCTCCGTGGTCTCCCAAATCATGGACGGAGGAAATTGTTTCTCAAAGATGCTGCAGATTGTGTGTGTCAGGGGCAGATTGATTAACCAGCATCTTGAGAGACTGAAAACACCATTAGGGACTATATAGGCAATGCAATTGATTTGGTCTTTGCTTTTGGTGTGATTGAGAGTAATCTCTCCAGGGCCCTCTGTATACATTACAAGGTCGCAGTGAATAACCCCGGCAGTGATAATGATAGTGCTAACACTGCCTAAAGGTGTTCGTCAACACGGGATAATGGCCTGCCAATCCAGATTGGGGGGACGATCTGAAGCAACGCTGTCCCCTCGTATTGTTTAGATTGTCATCATCAGTGCAGGTTATTGTCCTATGCTCGTGCAGGATCTTAAACAACCTCGTCCTCAGGCCTGCTGCCCCCTTATCAATACCATGGTCGAACACATCACTGAATTCAACAGTTCTGTTCCCTTGCTCTTGGTCATGCTGTACCGGTTTTACAACTACGGGCTCACTTTAACAACGTACTAAGATTCATGTTTTCAAGAGTGAGTTGCCAATATCACCATAGTGATTTGTATTGTGATATCACACTTTTCTTTGCAATATTAAGATAGATTCTCAGTAAATAATCCATTGCATCCATCAGCAAAGGTAAAACAACAGGTATTTACAACGGTGCATTTGATTAAGGAACAACAGACTATAATGCTACTATGAAGGAGGCTATTTGCATTTGACTGGCAGACTTGTTCTGGCATGCTTCATCATGTCTATTGTTCATAATCTGAGTTGATGAGGGCGCCAGTCGCGACGGCAGCTGCGGTACTTAAGCTTGATTGGTCTGTTTCGTGGGCGTTATAGACAAACAAACAAAACATGGGATGGTAGGTTGAGGTTTGGTGGGGCAGGTGCGTTACAAACTGAACCTCAAAACCCACCTTAGAACATTAATTATTCGAAATGGAAATATAAGATCTTCATCTCATTATACATTTTAATAAAATAAATTATCAGTTCAGATAAAAGGCTTTTAGTTTTGTTTGAGCGGTGGTTTCAATGGGCTAGTTAGTTTACGCACGCCTGCACACACACGCTCAGTGTTGCAGTCACTATGTGGACATTCCTTTGTTCAGGGGTCGATTTCACCAAACTCTTCCTAACTTAGGACTAGTCCTAGGCAATGCTAAGAGATAGGACTAGTCTTAAGTTAGGACGAGTAACATAGGACTAGTCATTGCCTAGGACAAGTCCTAAGTTAGGAAGAGTTTGGTGAAATCGACCCCTGTACACTTAAGGGAAATCCTATTCTTCAACATCGTAAAAACACTATGTGGACGTGTTTAAGTCAACATAGTGTTTCAAGTCCCTAAATTATCTGGAGCTCTTTAATTTGTTCTCAGGCCCACAGTTTGTAATGTAGCGTTAAAACTTAAAACATGTCGTGCAATGTATATGCGCATGCATGCTCGGACACCAACCAAAACGGTATCACTGGGGGAACTTAACAACATTAAAATAATTATGAGTATACATATTGCATTTGGAATAGCTTATAATTAATAGCTTTATTCACAAGCAAGTTTGGGTGGCTTACAAGAGTCGACTAAACTTAACCACTGTCGATCTAGATGTTAGCCGAACGCTATACGAGGTTTGACTAGCTAGTCCAACTGGATCAACCTATAATTTAGTCCTGGATGCGATATTTTTTTCCCAGCTCAGTTGCGTCAGAATCAACAGGTGGCGCTAATTGCGGGAATTTCGTCATGAAAATATGTATGAATAATGCATTAGCTGTTTCGTGCTGCCAGCATGATCGCAACGTGTGGGGTCACGAGGTAAGTTACGTCGCAATTAATGAGTGATTTAACGATATGAGTAGGTTTTCATCGCTATCACCAAATTATATTTTATTTTTGCAGCGAGATTAATATATCATAATTGCAGAAAAGTAGTATCAGCTTTCAAGACCAATCGATCGACTAGACGCGTTCGAGTGAAAATTATACCACGCGTTTAGGATTAAAATTAATCACAGATATAATTGACGAAACAGATATAACTTGCTCAATGTTGTAACTGATCGCTTGAGGGCGCTGTCTT
>JAUELU010091830.1:0-13477 GCA_032357145.1 Evasterias troschelii
GACTGTGTGTTATGGTACAGGGGAGGATATCATGGAATATAGCATGGCTGGGATTAATTACGTGGGTGCTGTTATGTTTTTCTTGATTTGTGACAGACGCTTTGACAGGGTGCCTCGTCGGAAGGTTAAACAGGCTTGAACCACTGTATGTCATAACTGATTCGAAAAAATAATTGACGTCATCATGACGTCATCATTTGTCAGGTTGTATTACCTTAAAGGTACAGTTTTACCAGATATATTGACAATGAATTCGATCTCACAAGGCATTAAATATTGTATTATTAACTTGATTATGTACTCACTAAAGGACTTTCATATTCAGTTGAGTAATTTGAAAATATTTTTAGCGAAACAGCTCTGCATTTGTTCACAAATGCAACCATGTCTAGTTGTTTTTGTTTTTTTTAGTTTTTTTTAGTTTCACAACAGTCACAACTGTGATGACTGATGATGACTGTGATGACCATTGATGCCTCTTTTTGACCAAATGATGCCAATATTGACCAACTTTTGCCGAAGACCAATTGTATCCAATTATACTAATGATGACCAACTGTAAACTGATTTTTCTGGTAAGGAAATTATAAAAAAACTAGAGATTTAGAGTTTGTAATACAATCTCTAGGTGTTCGGGTAGTAAGGTCAGTCATGTGGTTAATGCGTTTATTGTGTGAAATATTCCTTTGAATCGATGAAAAGATTCTTGATAGCTTTTGAATTGTCAAAGAAAGTAAAATGTAAGTCTCTTGCGTTTGTACCACAGTTTACACGTGAAACAAGTGCTTACATTACTAGAGCTGTATTAATTAAACGTCTTGTCAAGTTTTTCAGGGCATAAAGGAACCCATTTTTAAAGTTTATTTTGTTGTTCACATAGTACTTTATTGAAGTATTCATAAAGATCTAAAAGTTGGATTCTGGTAAATACCACTGTTGATCTGAGTCAAACTAATGTCTCGCTGATTGCATTATTTTAATAATCAAAAGTCATACAATCAGCCAAAACAAGCCAGTTAACGCCAAGTCAACAAAAGACTAACACAAAGGTTATGCACTGAACTATTAATGGACTAACAGTGAAAGAAATAGATTTCTGAGTCTGCATTAAATATCGCGGAGCCAATCATTCAATCATTGCATTGACCACTAATTTGATATAGCACCACCATGGATGTTATGCAGGCCTAAACAGAGTCTTTGTGACCTTTGAACCTTATGAACAATGGAGCGGAGCAGCCAGCACGCGTGGTACGTGTGCAGATTTGATGGACTCTGAACCTTTTGGTCAAAGGAGCGCAACGTTACGGGTTTTCAATGCAGTACTTTTTGTGTTGTTTACATGATAGTTCTTGCTGCAATTGTTTTAATGTTTAACTTCCGTTTTGACGCGTAAGTCTAGATAAACTGAAGTCACATTCTATGTAACGTTTGGTGGGGTTTAAGAAACCTCTCCGATGATGTGTCGATTGTACAAATCCATTGTGTATTAAACGAGTTATGAATTTTTGAATGATTTAACTTTGATTTAATGTATTTTGACACCTGATGACGTCATCATGACGTCACAACTACTCGATGGAAGTTTAATCAAGGTTCTAACATGGTGCAAATTTGAAGTTGATCAGATATACAGTTAAGATTTTTGCCAGGAAATGATTTTTTGTTAAGAATTGCACAAAGGCAAACTTTGACCTTACGTTACGACTGGAAGTAAAGGTCATGTGAATTTGGCGTTAACTTTTCAAATGTTGCCCGTGTCTTGATCTATCATATGCCTAAATATGAATACTGAAGATTTACTATTCAGAGACATACAGGCATTAGCATGAGGGCACTTTTTGAGCTTAAATGGCTTGTAATTTGACACCTGATGACGTCATCATGACATCACAACTTTTGGATCATCTGCTAGTTATACTCTAACTACATACAAAGTTTCAAGTGCATTTGAGGTTTTTTACTACGCTTTTGCTTGCGGACAAACGCCGAACAGAAGAAAAAGAACTCAAAAAACAAAACCGAACAATAACAAAGAGTTGTTCGGGCCGAATGCCCGAACACCTAATTACACTTAAGGCAAGGTGGGGATCCCTACAAACTAATCCTACCTAACTGTAAAAAACATCTTACAGCACTGTGCTCCCGCAGTTTAAGGAACAAATCCAGCCGAAACAGTATTCACAAGCGCTCTTGCAAGACAGGGTTACCTATATACAAACCTAAACTAACCAGCCATGTACATTAATCATTCAAAGCTTAGTACACATATTCAATAAAATCACATTTAATCCACTACCCAACCCAATCCAACACTGCTTGTTGAAGTACACTACACAAACTGATGCAAAAGAGGAATAAGAATGCAAGACTCCCTGTAGGGAAGCCTGATGTATTTGCAGCTAACCTCTGTCAATGGAGTGCACTTAAGGGAACCTAAAAGTTCAGATACTTTAAATATTCCTAAATGAGATGAGGGAAGTGGATATTTAAAGAAGTCAAGAGGATATTTTGAACGGTTCATAGAGAACAAAAACATCAGAGTTGTGTTTTTGAAGAATATTCTAAATGAGGCCTTTATCATTGCCTTCACGGATACAATTATCTGCATTTCGCACAGAAAAAAACAGTTTGCCACAATGAACATTTGTGAACTGATTATAACCTCTGTATGCATATGGACGTGGTCCTGCCCTATGTTTAGTTTTAGGCATAGGCCTATTATCCACTGTTTTAGATGGTTTGCGAGCTTCGATCGAATCTCTTTGTTTCTGAAATTCTTCTTATAATTTGCGGTAACGGTCATTTGGTTTTCTCAACATCCTTTTAAGTTTACCCAATAAACTTTCAAAGGAAAAAGCAGAGAACTTGTCAAGGGGACCAAACTTCCTCACATCAGCAGCTATTTGTACCAAGTTGTGTACATTATACACTAACATGTTTTGACCATACAGATCCCCAAACTGCTGTACAAACATGAGTAGCAACTCATGCATGCATAATCACACATTCTTAAACAATCACCCGGGTTACACAAACAATGTATTGCAACAAGTAACAATAAGATATGTTTATAGATTACATCAGATAAATCTTTCTTCAGTGCAACAATGCCACTGTAAAGTAAAAACTGACGGAATTCTGTTGCTTTCCACCTATCAAATTCACTAAGTGCTCTACATTTCCTTGGGAATTCACGTGGGATGAAAGAGTGAAACGACAACAGCAATTCAGAGATAGCTCGCATGTGATTGCCACCTACGCGACATCTTGCCGCCACTGTACCTCTTATCCAAAGCCCAAAAAGCTTCTTCATTACACCAGGATGGTGCATGGGATCAAGCACAAATTGAGACACTAACCCAACAGATAGTTCACATAAAGGAGTCACAGTTGGACCATTGAGGTTGCTATTTGAGGTAGGTATTAGCTTTCATCCGTGCGTAGCTGAGTATCAGTTTGGGGAAAGGTAACTTTGTCTTGCCAAACCCCACGTTGGACACATCTTTCATAGCCATAATATGCATTGTGTGTTTTAGTTAGCTTCACAAATGCCCTAGCAGGTGCATCACATATGAAACATGATATCTCCATCATAACTGGATTTCCTGATTCTTCCACTAATACACCATTTAGTTCAATACTTTTCATCTCGTCGATGAAGATATTCCTCCACATTTCCAGGCTTTTGCTCACCACTAAACAGACCTATAATAAATGGTGTAGAATCTTCCAGTTTGATTATCCTACCTTATATGGGCCAGAGTTGTGTTTTGGAACTTTTGTAAAGTGGAAGCCCATCAATGTTGATTCGAAGATGTAGTAATTGGACATCCATTGAAAGATTTTCTGTGCGAAGTTCCTCTGGAACACCTTGTGAAATACCAAAGTGATAATACTGCCCCCCAGTTATTTCTTTCGTTTATATGATCGTTTTGTTGAAAGAAGTGTCCGACGATCTTTGGGTAAATTTGGAAAGTGTGTATGCAATAACTTTAAAAGACCTCACACAGCAACATGGCAAACATTGTGTTTGGTCGCCCACAATGCCAATTCAAGTGGGGAACTTTCAGTGTCATCTCTACATGAATTTCCAGCTACACTGGATTTGGAACCCTCACTGGATGTGGGAAATGAATGCCAGCTCAAAACAGTTGATACATCACTGTCATCACCTTCGTAATTTATATCACCACCTTCATCATGAAGTGGTTCTTGGAAAAAAGCCTCTAAATTATCAGTATAAAACACTTGAGGTTCAGGAGTAGGAAGAGAAAGGCCAAATTGTGATTCTCCTTCATGTTCGAAAAAATCATGCAGATCTTCCACATTTGTGTTGTTACTGTTAGTTCTGCTCCCACCAGTATCTTGTTGATTTGCTTCAAACTGATTTGGCTGCACTCACACAAACTTTCCCCCGGTTCTTCTCTTTGACAAAGTATTGGAGATTCATCATTCAACTGTTTACAATGTGTTTCATTCAACCACTTGACAACGTCCTGCACTTGAGATGCTGTGTTATCAATTATAGTTCTGCGAATTGCCCAATTGGATTCCCCCCTACGATTAGACCCTGTGACACTCCTTTTCATGGTGCTACCGTACTGAAGGGTTTTAATCTTGAAAAGGTGAATTTAAATCCACTACAATCTCCAAGATGCTGGGCCTACGACGTACGAGTAGCAGAATAATAAAATAAATAAAAAGCACCAAACAAAGTCATACGGTTGTTAAATAGGCCTAAACTAAGTAAGTTACTTTTCCTCAATGTTTGTGTTTGATTTCTTAATTATTAGCAATTAATATCTAGGTATATAAGCCCATAAGCCTATGTCCTTACCAAACTCAACTGGAGAAAATCAAAGTTTTCTGTCACACACGCAGCACGAGAGAAGGAACACGAGGAAACGAGAAGAGCGTCTGGTAGAACAGGACTGGTAATATTGGTAGACTTTGTGAATGTGATGCATACCGCTTAGCGCCAGCGGCCCACTCGTCAATCCCCTGGTGCCAGATGACAGCAGAGGCAGCCGACCTCTCTCTAGTCTGGTTCCCTGACCAAATATTTTTAGGCTCTAGGTAATCGACAGAGTCTGTGACAAATTGTTAAGTCTGGGAGCTAGAGTAACCATGTGCTTGAAGTAACACAATAGGCTCGTTCATTATAAATAACAGCAGTCGGTTAAACCATGGAGGAAGGAATGGTTAAACAATAAGGTTTTAGGCATTTTGCCTAAACGTGCAATATTTTTTATAATTATAAAATCAGTATTTGCAGTTACTTTGGCATATTTGATTTTGTTTATATTTGATTTGTTTTCTTTATACCGATTCGTCAAATCGTTTTTTATGATAGGTTGTAAACAAACATTTGAAAAACACGTCAACAAATTAATCCCCGCAACAGAGGGCGCTAGATGGACGTGGCCGGCTATTCTATACATTTATTATAGGGTGCACCAACTAAATGAGGTCGTATAGAAACCAACCGTATAAGCTTCACAATTAGTGTTTAGTTTTTCAGAGGACCGGAACACTACTTGACTAGGACACCTCAACTAGTCTTTTCTTTTAAATTTCCATGAAGGTAGCCAGTTACTTATTGAGCTTTTGCTGTCTCAAAGGAAAATTAACATACCCAATGAGTAAAACGTAGGTCCACTCTTGAAAGAACGACATCACCTACGATTTCCGCCAAATTTACTCGCATTCATCCAGGTTAAGACTTGAAAGTCTAACCTTTGAATACTGGGCCTCACAACAACCATACATGATGATAGTAATTCCTTTTAATCTATCATTTATTAAAAGAACTGTAGACCTACAAATTATTAATGAGGCCATGGCACGCTGGAAATCCTGTATTTAATTTAATAGTACACCTGAGACGCAGGGTGTGCCACACTTAATACTCAAAACTTATTAAATAAGAATATTCTTTACCTCCAAAGTTTGTGTGCTTCTTGAAAACATGTAAATGGGGACAATTGAACTTGTGTTTTCAGTATAAGTTTGATAAATTTCATTTTAAAAGCCCTATAATATTTGTATACGAGAATGGCGATCGCGAAGTATGAGACAAAATTGCAGTCGGGACAAAAGTACCACCTTGTTGTGTCTAGCCCGGCCGAAGGTTCATGGAGAACTTTGTTTCAGTATGAAGTACATGACCTAATAATCACAAGTTGCTTTCTTTAAGGATTTACTTTTCTGAACGGTTGGGTAAATATTACCCAACCGTTCAGAAAAGTAAATCTTTTTATATTTTCATGCCGTTTCTGAAAATATGATTCTCTGAAAAATGTCATGTTACCTGGTGTGGCCAGACCTGGCCCAGATTTAACATCATGTAACCTGGGTGTGGCCAGACCTGGCCCAGATCTAACATCATCTTACCTTGTGTGGTCAGACGTGGCCAAGATCTAACATCATGTAACCTGGTGTGGCAAGACCTGGCCCAGATCTTACATCATCTAACCTGGTGTGGCAAGAGATGGCCAAGATCAGACATCATCGAACCTGGTTTGGCAAGACCTGGCCCAGACTAAACATCATCTTACATGGTGTGGCCAGAACTGGCCCAGATCTAACATCATGTAACCTGGTGTAGCTAGACCTGACCAAGATCAAACATCATCTAACCTAGTGTGGCCAGACCTGGCTCAGATTAGACATCATAAAACCTGGTTTGGCCACACCTGGCCCACATCAGACATCATCTTACCTGGTGTGGCCAGACCTGGCCCAGATTTAACATATCTACCCTGGTTTGAATAGACCTTGCCCAGATCTGACATCGTCTAACCTAGTGTGGTCAGACCTGGCACAGATCAGACAACATTTCACCTGTTTTTGCCAGACCTGGCTCAGATCTTACATCATCTAACCTGGTGTGGCCAGACCTGGCCCAGATCAGACATCATTTATCAGACAGACATGGTTAGCTGGGACACTGTTTCGCGTTATCTCCAAGTTTAGGCCTAAGTGATTTTGAATGAAAAGGTGGCTGCCCTTGGTCGGTACAGAGTAGTGAATAATGTTAACATTGAGATAGCGATTGAAGCATTTGAGAATAACCAGGCATGACTAGGTGTCACAACCCAAGGTTTGCCCTTCTCTTAGGTTTGACCTTCAGTGTTCCACACCATCTGTCCCATCGACACACACGCACACAAAAGTTAGTTCGACACTTCTTTGATATTTACATATTAATTTTACACATCACTTACTACATTATTTACATTGTTACATCCTCTCTGGTTCTACTACTCTAGTTCTGGGGGGGGGGGGTGTTCCGTCCTTCTCACTCGGTATGATACGGTCAGTTCATCCTTCCCTCAAGCACTCTCATTGTCTAGGCTTCTTCCAAGTTACGAGCCATGTAAATACATAATTAATACTGTGCTAACTCCTCATTTAACTGTTTACTATAATTTTACTCAGAATATATGATAAAGAATTTAAAAGAATTCCTTAGAGGCTTGGTTCAACTTTGCATCTTCGGTGAAGTACCATAAGAATAGATAAACATAATCATAAAACTGGTTGGCCAAGTTGCCGGTAAAAGACTGCTCTTTACATTACTATATAAAATTGAACCACATTCTTTCCAATATCCATATTAACAAATAAACTCTCCAAAATGTACCATAATCACAAAGTTCCCCTTTAAATAATACAACTCAATACAAAAATATAACTTACAGGAATACTGCTGACTCCTGGCCTTTCCCGAAGTTTCACTGCTGATGCAGGCTTTTCTCCAATAATTATTTTGTCAAACCGCACTCATTCATATTTCAAAACTCTCAATAGTTTTTACTCTAACTGCCAAAGGCTGGCTATGCCCTCTTTCCTAAGGAAAACTCATCGAGGCTGGCTGCGCCCTCTCCTCTGGGATACTCAACAGTCGAATGCCAAATGTTATTCTCTAAGGCCCACATACCCTCCCAAACCAAAACAAGAAATTTTAGGAATGTACAAAGTGGTACCTCCCTTAACTTTTCTACCTGCTCGCTCAAGCAAACCTTTGAATATTCAACATGCAAAACCAATAAATTAACCACTCAAGTAACCTGTTTAAATCACCTCATCCCAAGGTATGTCTTGAGTAGGCTCACCAAGTCTAAGGAATGTTTTAGTGCGCGGTGCGGCCACTAAAAATAAAAACTTGTTCCTTTACTAGATAAAAATATAGATATATATAATTATAAAAAGAGTTACAAGAACATTTAACCACAAAAATACCCACAAAAAACACGCAAGTTTTCCTTTTTAAAAGGGGCTAGAAAAAGAAGAAAAAAGACAAATTGAAAGAGTTTAGACATAAACAAAAACAAAAAGCAAAAAAGAAAATTTAAAAGGGGACTCTGAAAAGACATGATGCAAGCAAATGTTGTTTAAGACAATATAACCACAAGAGCAAATTTAAAAAGCTGGAAAAGACATATTTAAACTACATGTGTATGGCACTACTGACAATCATGATTAAAAACAAAGAAATAAAAAAGCGCAACAAAGGGTATGGTACTCTCTAGGAAACAATACAGTCTAGGGCAAACTACTAATAATGTAAGGAATTGTGGACATCTTGTACCTATCTGTACGACACTTCGGCATGAGGAGACCAGACAGGGTACTGGACCTTAATTGTCTCCTAGAGACACTCTCGATATGGTGGTAGGAAGTCCCTGAGTCTAGCTGAGTGAAGTAACTTCACACCAAATTTGTACACGTCTGGCTTTAAGGGATTGAATACCAAGTGTAGCTAGTGTTGAGGTATACAAGATATACTGGTGACCAAGAGTGATACGAATCGCACGTTTTTGAATACTTTCAATGGAATTTGCTTGTTGGCCTGTAATTGAACTGTGCCAGACCTGGCAAGCATACTCCAAGAAAGGTCTAATGTAACAAGTATATATAATTGTCATATCTGAAATTGGCACATTGGATTTTTTGAGAAAGCATAATGTATATAGTCTACGGGAAGCCTTAGATACAATATCCTTAATGTGAATATCCCATCTCATGTTGTTCTGAACAGTAATACCCAGTAGTTTCATGGATGTAACACAATCAAGATTCACTGCATCTAGGGTATTTAAAGACAATGGAATGTCCCGCTTTAAGAATGTAATTGACATGGTATGGCATTTTGAGGAATTTGGCATAACGTCATTTTTCTTACACCAATCTGATAGGTCATCAAGGTGATTTTGCATGTTAGTCTGTTCACCATGCTGAACAACTTCACCAAGAGTCAAGTCATCAACAAACTTCCATCGTCTGCAGCACCAAGATCGGACCCAATTTAGTGCCCTGGGGGACCCCACAGGAGAGATTCCCTGACTGGAGGAAAGGTGTCCATTGAGTTTAGTGTTCTGGGTTTGTTATGGTTGACACGGTCGAACGCTTTAGCGAAGTCAACAGTACAAAGCTTGGCATAGTGGCCTGGTTTATCAAGACTTTTCTGAATAAAGTCAAGCATATCTATAAGATAGTGCGAAGTGGAACTCCCTTTGACGTTGCCCAATGCTTAGAGTCCAATTTAGATGAAATGTCCGCTAGGATCCATTGTACATTGAAAGATTCAAAGACTCAAGCAAATATTTGTGTGAGCGATATCGGCCGAAATTTATCTAGAGACATGATGTTTTTCTCTTTTGGAATTGGTACCACAGTCGCAGTCTTCCACACATTTGGGAAGACACAATCTTTTAGACAGTTGTTGAATAACTGAGTAAGAGGGCTTGCTAGCTCGTCTGCAAACTCCCTGATCAGTTTAATTGGCAGGTCTGACGGATGGCCAGCCTTGAAAGGATTCAGTTTTCTTAGAGCTTGGAGCACTTGGCCGGTGTGAATTATTGGGGGTGGTGACTCAGCTGGTAGATATGCTGGTAGCGATTCAAGCTTCAAAGCAGGTAACTGGTTGCAGATACCGGCAAAATAGCCGTTGATTGCTTCCGAGGTGGCCTTTGGGTCAATATCAGCGCCAGGTATTGTTGTAGGCTTGGCTTTGAAGTTACAGAGCTTTTGGATTTGACTGTGCCATTTTCTAGGCTAGCTGTTCTTAAGGTTTTGGATTGATCCTGTAGAAAAGACTCTTGGCTAGTCTAATTTCACGCTGGATTTTGTTGCGCAAGGAGCGCCATTCAGACATATTACCACAACTGTATGCCTGTTGACGTTGTTTGAGTAATCCTTTAATGCGATGGGTTATCCAAGGTTTGTCATTGTGCTTCCTGGTTGAGCTTACCATTGGGAAGTGTAGATGGTAAGCGTCATTCATTACAGTCAGGAATTTATCAACTGATGCCGATGCTGTGTCACACTCAAGTGCACATCCAGGTTATTCCAGTTTTGATTGACCATCCATTGGCCAAAGGATTGTACAGAGGAATCTCGAGTCGGCCGCACACTTGTCGTTGGTTCTTCAGTTTTAGGGAGCGCACAAAGAGCAGATAATAAAATGCAACAGTGATCACTGTTTCCTAGTGGTGATAATCTTTGAGGCTCCTTGAACAAAACGGGAAAATTAGTGAATGTTTTGTCTAATGTTGAAGTACCGCGAGTTGGGAAAGAGACCAGCTGTGTCATGCCCAGATCATCAACAAAGGGGGTACAATAGAGGTTGTTAGTCTCCCATAACCATAATGATGGCAGATATGTCCGAGAAACGAATGTCATCAACAGTGTGACAAACGTGTTCAATGATCTCATTATGGTATGGTGAGCCCAGAGGGTAATAGATAACTCCAACGTATAAGTTCATTTAGGAGCATTTCGGCGTATTTCTTGCAATCTTGAATTTTAGCCACAAGCATTCATAGCAACACCTTTGGTTGGCATGGTTGGTGAGCTCACACGTTACAATATGCTTCTTGACGAAGATGGCCACACCCCCTCCACGTTTTTCATGGCGAGATTTGCTGAAAATCTTAAAATCTGAGATGTTAAATGCAGATTCACTAGCTTCAGTGAACCAAGTTTCTGTGACGACGGCCAAGTCCACCTTTTGTCTGTCCTAATCGTTGCTTGGGCATCTGCTCAAGAGGTCTGCTCCGATGTTTTCTGAGCCATTTATGGCTTTAACATTGAACCTATACTGTTGAAGGGCCAATGCCCATAGTATGCATCTGCTATTGTTCACTTTTGCAGTGGTAAGGTATGCCAGAGGGTGGTTGGTCTCTACAAGAAATTGCTTGCCCTACAAATACATTGTATATGTGAAACTTTGCAATTACCCACACTAATGTGAGACATTAGCGTTCAATGACAGCGTATGCAGATTTTTGTGACAGCAGTTTACGACTCGCGTGATTTCCGTCTTCTTGCAGTAGTACAGTGCCTATACTTATGTCTGATGCGTCAGTTCGCAAGATGTATGAGCGGCTGGTCAGGTAAATGCAATATGGGTGCAGATTCTAGGCGAACTTTCAGGGTCTCAAACACGCTTTCTTGTGCTTGACCCCACTGTACACGCGCTGGATAACCTTTCTTTGTCAAATCTGTTAGCGGTGCCGCGATTGCTGCAAAATTAGGAACAAACTTGCGGTAATAATTGATCAGCCCCATGAATGATCTAACATCCTTTTGGTGCACGGACGCGTCGTGTTCAAGATTTTTATGATCTTCTCTGGTTGCGGCACGAGTTTACCTTCGCCTACGACATGTCCCAGAAATTCAAGCTTGTTGTATGCGACTTCGCACTTTGATGGTTTTGCTGTGAGTTTTGCAGTGCGTAACCGTAGTAAGACTTCTCTAATTACGCGGACAAGTAAGACTTCTCTAATTACGCGGACATGATTATCAAAGGAATGCGTGAAAATCAAAACATCATCGATGAAATTTACAACATTAGACTGAGAAGTTTTCTCATCATGCGCGTAAAGGTTGCTGGTGCGTTAATCATTCCAAACGGTAAAACAGTGAATTGGAATAATCCATGTGAAGTGATAAAAGCCGTCTTGTCTTTATCATGATTAGAAATTGGAATCTGCCAATACCCCTTTGTGAGATCGGGTTTAGTGAAGTATTTAGCATCTCCCACTTGACCCATAAGGTTTTCTATAATTGGCATCGGTTTACGAAAATCTACACAAAAACGGTTACTTCCATCTTAAGTTTCTTTCGTACAAGCACTATTGGAGATGCATATTTCGATTGTGATCGCTCAACTACGCCTATTTCAAGCATTGTGTCAATTTCGTGATAGCTTCTTGCATTGCGAATGGAACAGGATACGCTTTGGAGTAAATAGCATTGTCAGTGGTGAGCATTACATAGTGTTCAGTTAAATCAGTGCGACCAGGATCATCAGTGAACACGTCAGAAAATTCTTTCACAGTTGTTGAATTTCCTGTGTTTGGGATTCGGTGATGTCAGGACACATCTGTACGTTCGTCCATTTTTCTGTTTGTTCCACCGGGAACAACTTTAACTCAGGCATATCTGCGGTTGTTTCGTCTTCTGCGACTAGATATAATTTAAAGTTCACTACTACGGCCATTCATAATATAAATTACGTTACTCTTTAGTCTTCTGTTGTAATATCTGGAGTAAGTTCGCAACAACTAACTTCACTCTGTGACACTAGCTACAACTAGCAGGTGACTCTTGGCATAATCATAACCAAACTTACATGCCCAGATGTCTGGCACGTCAGATCATTGAAGGTTAAAGAAACCAACTTCAGATAAAAATAAACGAATAGAAGAAATGTATATCAAACACACAAAGAAAAGGACTTGTGAACAAAATCCACAAAAAAACAAAAATATTATTTTATCTTTAGATTTTATAACGACCCCTTATCATTTTAAGCTTTTGTTCCCTTTAAAACATTTGTTAACTTTAAATTTGACATGGTCCGAGCATTAGCAGAAAACAAAGACAAGAACATAAATACCAGGGCAAAACAAATCTCAAGACTTTCGCAAAAGAGTTAGTTTTCATTTTAAAGTTATTGGGTGCAGGTTTTAACTTCGAAGTGTATAACAAAGCTAAAGGAACAGCGGTCTGTTTTAATAACGAAAAACAAACGATTACAATAAAATAAGTAAAATACATGGAATTGGAAGAAAAGTACATGTACATCTTTTTCCACTATTTCCACATTTGGAAGGAAAAACTGCACTTTTTCGACACCAAACTAACACAGATTTGGCCTAGAATCCCAAAATAAACCCTGGGAGTCTACGCGCCTTTTCTCTGAAAGCCTAAACCACCACCGGAACAATAGGACACACAACCAATAAGCCAACACAGGAACCCTCCAGCTGACCAATCACCACGCGGCCAACGCACGTACAAAATAACACAATGGGATTATTTATCTGACGTCCGCCAATCACCGATACATGTATCAGCCGGACTACTTTCAAGTCATCTGACATCATGTCTTCCAAAATGAGTTTAAAGTTCAAGAAACACAGTCACGTCAAAACCTCTAGTCCAAAACCTTCAACCTCAAGAG
>JAUELU010091938.1:0-13451 GCA_032357145.1 Evasterias troschelii
ACTATGATTACTCCTGCCTGCGTGCAGATTCTGAATAGCCTGGGAAAAATATCGCTCACCCTACGATAGGATTTAGGTAGATATTGTCAGAACGGAGTTTGTGAGGACTTAACAAGGTAATAAAATGAGCAGCAGAGTTCTGAATTCGTTGAAGGCGACTAATTTGTGTACATGTAAGACCAATATTAATAGTGAATTGCACATGTCTAATCGAGAATTTACAACATAGTGTATAATTTTCTCTGAAGCATTGAACTTTAAATATTGTCTTGTTATATCACAGATGTGATAGGATGCAGCACGAATAACAGAAACATGGAATAGTAGTTTTTTTATAAAGTCAAATAATCATGATACGAAAATCACGAGCTTTCGCAATACGAGTTATTTCAGTGTCATCAATGTTAATGTGAAACTGAAACTTTAGAAAGTTATTGACATGAACCAGTTAATTCAGTCTCTCATTTGTCATCATTGAGTTTCAGGAAGTTCTCCTGCATCTAAGCTCGAAACACGTGAAACGACCGCTCGTTTCGAATTGCAGGTTTCAAGTTTTCACAAAATGAACCACAAAAAGTATCTCAAGGAATGGTTCACATTGAATTACGTATGGAGATGAGAGTAACGTGAATATGACTCGGCCGAGGAATCCAGAAAAAAAGCGGTCCATCTAAAGCTAGACTTGTCGACAAGTCGTTAAGTATCTGTCGTGGTGATAGCGAAACTGCTCTCTCGCCACTATCTCCAGAGATTGCTACTCTGTGCGGTACTACTGCTCTCACGACTGCGGTTTCACTTGACCGTAGTCATAATGTGAGCAGTATAGCTTCACACAGAACAGCAGTCTCGCGAGATCATAGCACTAGAGCTGTTTTGCTATCACCGCGACAGACATTAAACGACTTGTGGGGAAGTCTACTATGAATAATGCACTGCATTGAGCCTAGAACAAGAAATAAAACAGATGAACAGGGGAGAGAATGGGCCTGGGTCTAGCATAATACATTACAGAAACCTTTTCGATCGAACTTCCTTAACAAAAAACCCACTTCAAATGTCCATAGTGTTCAACGTTTACTTTTCTCATGTGTGTGCTCAGGCATTTAGGGCAACAATACAATTTTTTGCAACGGGTAGATTTTTGGGACTTCCCCAGCGCTTTGTAACCATAAGCTTATTTTCATTTTGTGTATTGAACTTGTAGTTGTTCTGGGCGCAACACAAACAACCATAACACCCAGTTGGTTTCGGTTGTGAAAAAATTCAGAACTGTTCGAGCTATTCTGAGCCAAAATGTATGGCTCTGCTTACCACATCATTCCTCACTTACAGAGCCATTTAACTGAATGATTCTATGGGGCGTAAGCACAGAAAACCCGTAAGCACAGAAACTTGCCAAGTACAGAAAAGTATTGCTTAGCAGAATCAGGTTCCCAGCAAAAATTACATAAAGTTTGCATTTTTTTATCTTCTCAAAATCATCATCTAGTCCGAGAAATAGGGCCCCCCAAAATGGGTCTAGCCACCTTAGACCAAGAGTCCGGGCCATTTCGGACCAGGGAGTTTTTTTTTGAACGTGTTAATGTAAAAACCCATAGTTTTGTTCAATACGATCCTGATGTTTCTGAAGTCAAACCATAAACATATACATGGCATTCGTTGAAAGGGGATATCATTGTACACCTAACAAACATCCAGCCTACATTAAAGTGAACAATGATAATAAAAATAGATATCAACAAGCAGACCTTGGCAGGCTTCCAACATGTTTGTCTTGTTTCCGGTACACCATATAAATCATGAATACCATTTTCTATTACACAGACAAAGGGGGCAGACTATTCCCCCAGCATCGATGAACGCAAACTTAAAGGTAGTGTTATAATTTGGCAATGACCCTTACAAATTCTACTTGTTATGACAAATAATTTCGCCTGAATGGCCACCGTTGATTAGAAATCAATAACAACTTTTGAATATGAGAAACGGTTCAAGGATGAATCGTTTCTCAGAGTTCTGGGGGTTGGCGTCCGTTCGCGAATGCTGCGGCCAGAGATGCAAATGGTGCCCACTGTCACCTCGCTATAGTATAAGCGGGGATGTATTTGACGTTCGTGTGAAAATACTGTGACAGTTTGTTGTTCTCTATTTTCTCATCAACTTTAACATTGTATTTAGCTGAAAATTCACATCAGCATCATGTTGTCAAAAACCAATATATGGCCCTAGCTTTAAGATAATTTCACACACCAATGCAACAATGTCACATATTCCATCGTTATTAAATACACTACATGGAATCACGTAATGTTTTGATTCAGTTTCTATCTATTTATTTTCCCTTGAAAGAAATAACAGCTACAAAGATCAGACAAAAATGCAATCGGTTTTGTCAAAAATGCTGCTATTTACAGGGGGTACAAAACAATACGAATTCCTTCACTTAATACAACATTTAAACACTGGAAAGTTTTTATAAAGTAAAACCGTCCCTGGACATGGTGACTCTATCATTAATTTGCATATTACGTTGCTATCAAGTTCAAGGGTTCGAGGGTATGTTTATAAAAGGCCACTGGCGCATTTTAGTTTAGTTCCTTGTATGCAAACTGTTAAGCGGTATAGGTTGTGCTGAGGCTTACTCTCTCCTCCTCTCTCGCACATTGTACCTCGAATCGTTCTTCTGGTTTACATAAACTTGATTATGACGTAATTATCTGATTGATTGTATCAATTAGTAACATAGCACGGAAGTAGTTGTCATTTTTGAAGGAAAATGATTCAATACGATCCTGATGTTTCTGAAGTCAAACCATAAGCATGTACATGGCATTCGTTGAAAGGGGATATCATTGTACACCTAACATACATCCATCCTACATTAAAGTGAACAATGATAATAAAAATAGTTATCAACAAGCAGACCTTGGCAGGCTCCCAACATGTTTGTCTTGTTTCCGGTAGACCATGTAAATTATGAATACCAATTTCTATTGTACAGACAAAAGGGCAGACTATTTCCCCAGCATCGATGAACGCAAACTTGTTATAAAAATAACTATAAGCATCATCTAAAATTATTTCGTCTGAATGGCCACCTTCGATTAGAAATCAATAAACATATTTTGAAACTTTTTGTGAAAATACTGTGACAGTTTGTTGTTCTCTATTTTCTCAGCAACTTTAAACACTGTATTTAGCTGAAACTTTCACATGAGCATCATGTTGTCAAAAACCAATATATGGCCCTAGCTTTAAGATAATTTCACACACCAATGCAACAATGTCACATATTCCATCGTTATTAAATACACTACATGGAATCACGTAATGTTTTGATTCAGTTTCTATCTATTTATTTTCCCTTGAAAGAAATAACAGCTACAAAGATCAGACAAAAATGCAATCGGTTTTGTCAAAAATGCTGCTATTTACAGGGGGTACAAAACAATACGAATTCCTTCACTTAATACAACATTTAAACACTGGAAAGTTTTTATAAAGTAAAACCGTCCCTGGACATGGTGACTCTATCATTAATTTGCATATTACGTTGCTATCAAGTTCAAGGGTTCGAGGGTATGTTTATAAAAGGCCACTGGCGCATTTTAGTTTAGTTCCTTGTATGCAAACTGTTAAGCGGTATAGGTTGTGCTGAGGCTTACTCTCTCCTCCTCTCTCGCACATTGTACCTCGAATCGTTCTTCTGGTTTACATAAACTTGATTATGACGTAATTATCTGATTGATTGTATCAATCGTTAACATAGCACGGAAGTAGTTGTCATTTTTGAAGGAAAAATGATTCAATACGTACTGATTAGATTGCTGTTCATATGGCTCGTCAACCGGTCAGCAAGTGCTCAAGGCGGTAAGTTAATTCAATTTTACAAAACAAGCTACCGGTGTAAAAAAAACATCACGATACTCATCAGTTCCCATTGCATCAAAGATTAATGGAGGTTTCTCCGAATGTTAAACATTTAAGGCCTTTAAATAAAACGGCAAGCCACTGTTTCGCCGACTTTGTCTTCTTTTCTTTCACCTTTCTTTCTTGGTTTGAGCTAAGCAATTATAGAAACCTTTGTATGACTTTTGTAATTAATGTGTAAAGTTTATAAACAGCTATTTATCATTACTATCTGAATCTATGGCTCAACATTAGACGTTATACTTGTTACGTCATTAAAAACACATGTAATAAAGATATAAATCAGAATAATTAGATTGCATTTCCCTTTCTAAAAGAAATATGCTCAGAGAACGGACAACTGAATTGTATTTTAAAAAATGTAGATAATTGGGTGATTTTGAGAATTATTACCTATTGTATGCGTGGATCAACAATAATATTTACAACGGGCGGATTTATGAAGTTGTGAATAGACTGAATATTTTTTTAAATTGCAGTGGTTAATTCTTCCTCAGGTCTTTTATTTTCGCATGGTGCAGGAGACATATTACTTGAAAATCAGCTCGACCATTCTTCGACAGAGGTTATAATTCCGGTTCATTTTCCCTTCTTCGGCCAAACTGTCAGCACTGCGTATGTGAGTGTTCATTCGTCGTATTTGGTAAAATGAATATAAGAGACATAAATGACTCCAATTGCCCCAAGTTATCAGAGGCAAATGGGTGAGGTTGTTATCTAATACATCTTATTTGAAACAAACAGACCAGTGTAATTTCCCCCGTTTCTATTAAGACCAGAATCACAAAACAGAATCTGACCTCGCAGTCCCTTTTTAAGCTTGAATATTGTTAGTTTCAAGTTTAGTGCTGAAATGATTGTTTATTTCTGATACAAACGTTTCTCAGATTCAAATTTGGGGTCATAAAAAACATACAAATATTTTACATAACCACATTTCTTCGAAGTGAAATGTTTCTCAAAACGCTATAAACTATCGATAACTGCTGTAGGCTTCTAAAAATACCCTTTTTGCCATTAATTTTAAGAGAGATTACCAAATGTATATCTTCCCTTTAAAGACAAATTACACTACAAAAAAAAAAAAAAAAAAAAAAAACAGTCTTAAAATTATAACAAACTTTATTATCCATCCACGTTTTATTATTCATCCCTTGTATTTCCCATCAATACAACAGGTGAACACCAATGGGGTAATCTCATTTGGCGTTGGGTTTACCAGTTTTATACCGACACCCTTTCCGCTGGCTAATAATATACCCGTACTCGCGGTGTTCTGGAGTGATAGTGACATACGTGAACACGGACATGTGACGTACCGTCCATATCTTCGTGGCAGTGCCTATTCAAACGAGGATGTTTTTGGTCGGGCAGAGGCGGTAATCAGACAGACGTTTGGAAACCACTCTGATTTCGCTGCATCATGGATGTTAATAGCTACTTGGAACAAGGTGCCATTTTACGGATCAATGAACGACAGCATTGTACGTATATTATATAATTATATTATAATATTGTTGATAGTAAATAGGGACCTAAACACTAACGAGGTACGTCAGGCAGGCATGACAGATGGCAATTATAATAATGGAAATTAATAATAATAATAATAATAATAACCAATTTTGATATAGCGTCCCAAAGCGCTTCACACATTATTACCCCTGGTCACTGGGCCATTATTTCCTTCCTTAAACCATCTCAGCTCCCTGGGGAGTATACATTATTGCATTTTGCAATATAAATCCTGAAGTAATTTTCTGGTAATGAATGTGGTCAGTTTGTGCGTCTTGTTGCTAAATGAGCGTCATACCTACGAATAGGATGCAAATTGTACGACGGCAAAAAAGGAAGCAAATAACAATTTTCTTTGTTCAAACCTTAACCAAATAACAAACTTTAAGGTCTTTGGAAGCATATTTATGAAATGGAACAAGAATAATTGTTACATTTCACATCAATAGTTTCACACAAGTGTATTTATTGTTTTGGAAGGGCCTATTTATTTTATCGTGACTTCTGCGATTTGTTCTTGTAAATAAAAAATACAAACACTAGTTCAACAACGACAAGGAATTTTTCTAATGTAGGAATTTATTCAGGAGTTGGAAGAGCTTTTGCTTCAGATTTTGATTGGATTTAACTGCGCCATTCAGTGAAATGACAGTTTGTTAGTCTATGATAATATCAATAAATTATTCTTTCGTACCTTTGCGTAGACTAACACCTACCAGGCTGTCGTAATCACCGATAGCACGCTGTCCTTTGCCATGTATAATTATGAAGAAATAGCGTGGACGACAGGAACAGATTCGAGAGGAGATCCCAACACTGGACTTGGAGGGGATCCTGCACAGGTAAGGGCATCCTGCACAGGTAAGGGCCAATCAAGACGAGACGAGCCAATGGTATTTGGGGAGGAGGAAAAGGGATTGAGATGGAACCATAAAACTCCAGTGACACATTGAATACCATTTTAATTTGAGATAATTTAGGGAATGTATTCATGTTTCCTATAGTAAGCCTGATGAAAAACACAAACTTACTTCATCTGCTTGGAACAAAACGTGTTTTATTCCACAGGTCAAACCTGGCTCTTCACCAAGAGCCAGCTATTTCAAATAGGTTACATAGTTTTAAAAAATCTATATAAATTCCGATTAAACCCTAGGTTGGATATGATGCTGGTGATGGGAGAAACTACTATTCTATACCCGAATCACTGACGGCTGCTGTTGTCAACATAGACCAACTTTCCAACATCGGCACTAAAGGGCGCTGGCTCTTCCGCATAGATACAGACCGTAAGCATTTTACCCATGATTATCAGTCTTGAACCCGTGCAATGCCTCGTATTTTTGACCGCGTGAGGGCGCTCTCAAAATCATATATATCACTTCTGGGGGTACAATGCACTATCGTCTGCTCAGCTCTGTGTACAGTTTTAACATCGGCCGGTGTCATAGGGAAATCTGTCCCCCGAGATTCTGTGCCCCATAACTATGGGAAATTAACGTGGGCTGGAGAGGGATGATTCAAAAGAGGGCGCTATCAAAAGCAGTTTGTACACAGTTCTCAATATGGGGGGACAGAATCTCCGTCCACACCGGCGTTCAGTCATCACTTTTACTGTTTGCGGTATAGTTTTTACTGGACTGGTGTGTGACCGGTTGTAAATTTAAAACTTTCCTGCCGGGATCGGGACGGCAGCCTGACCGTGGTGGAGATTCTTGCCACTTTCCGTCTATAAAATTACGAGACAAAAAGACATCCCAGGTGCACAACTTGTTGACCTCACTGCATCATTAGTTATTCAGCTCACTTCGTTGGTTCTGGGATGTGTTCTTGTCACACGCCTAGACACAATCACATTCACGCTAGCAACTGCATGGTCTACAATACCATGAAAACAAACTGTTCTCCGCAAACAAAGAGTAAAGGCTGCTTCAAATACTTCCCCCTGAAAGTGTCAAAGTGATGACAGAATGCCAGTCGATGTTAAAACTGTACACAGAGCTGAGCATGCAGACGATATCGTATTATACCCCCGGAAGTGATAGAAAATTATTTGAGAGCGCCCTCACGCAGTCAAAAATACGGCGCATTCATAATCGGCTTCTGTTTCTAACACAGGTTCTTAATTTCCCCCCGGCGGTTGAAGTTTGAGTAAAATTAAAGTTGTAACTCATTTAATTTCTCTTAACTGTTTTTTAAAACTCATATGGGCTATCATCTTCAAAATGATAATAAATATATAACAATAAATACAAACAAATAAGCCTAAACTTGTTATTTCATAGCCTCAATTGTAAGTTAGGAAAATCGTTTCACCCTCGAGAGCTGAGCCAAAGTTTACGGCTCTGCAGAGCAACTGAATTCTGTGCTTAGACAGTGCCCTGTACATCACGTGATTCCATGGGTCATAAGCAGAGCCATTCAATTGGGCCTAGCAATAACAGGCCCTACTTGAAACTCTAATCTCAATCGGTACTACAAAATGAAACCCTTTGGTAGTGAATTCCGTAAGCTATTTCATAATTAAAGTCAATAGTTTTGCTCGTTTTGCTTTTATAGCCGAGAGGCCAATTGTCACATGTCCACACGACGTCACAGTCAATGTTGATGTTGGAATGGCAGATGCAAGTGTCAATTGGTCATCGTTGCCATCAGCCATTGACATTGTGGATGGTGTCATTGATCCAGTAAGTATTATATGTGAAAACCAAGAAGGCATCGTTACAGTGTCTGGTGATAAAATTGACGCAGGAACAACGACCATCACATGCACAACTACAAACAGTACACAGTATGAAGGATCATGTCAGTTTACAATCAGAGTCAATGGTGGGTACAATTTATTATTGTTTAAAATTTGTTTTTTTGAATTTTTTTTAGTATTGTGTTTCCGTATTATTTTTTACTATACTACAATACTGTAATGTTTATTTTTGTCTGCAAACTGACCCTGCCGTTTGAAAACAATAACTGAGATATACACTTTGACTGCATTTTTTGAATGAATTACAGATAGCGAACCTCCAGTTGTGCAATGTCCAGAGGACGCCACTCTGTTCAGTCTTGAATCAGGGGCAAGCCGTGTTGCAGTGCATTGGTTAGACATGCCAACAGCAACTGATGTGGTTGACGGTAACATCACCTATATTACCTGTGGAGATGAAAATAACAACACAGTCATCTCAGGTGGATTGTACACGATTGGTGTTACAATAGTGACCTGTACAGCACGAGACTATGCCTTAAATCAAGGAGATTGTACATTCTACGTCAGGGTCTCAGGTACTGTTGGACATTCATTTCAGAGTCTGCCCTTCATAATTTATAATACAGATATTAAGATAAACTAATGCTAACGGTATTTCAAAAATTTAGTCTGTGGTATAAATAGCCTTTACTCCAATTCACTCAGAGGCCAAGACTTGATGTTTAACTATAATCCACTTGATAATACAATTTAATGTTTGCAATGTTCATTGCGTTGTTTTATTACTAAGGCAAGACACATTCCGTCTTATATAGATAATGATGCCCCTACCACTCAAAGCTGTCCCGATGGCATCACTCTTCCCACAAGATTGACCAATCCGGTACCTCACGCATGGGCCCCTCCAGTCTTCTCTGATAACTCTGGTCAGTATGTTGATGTGGTGTTTGGTTGCTCAGCAACCGTCTTCAATGAATGTTACCAAGAAGGATATGGACATTTCTCAGTTGGAGATACCGAGGTGATGTACAAAGGAACAGACACGTCTGGAAATCAGAACTTCTGTAATTTCACAATCACAGTCACAGGTGTGTAATTGCATCCCAATCAAATCCGTCCTTGTATTATCTGTAATTTGTATTTGTCTATGGTACAGACGGTTATTTGCCAACATCATAGTTGATTTTCATTTATTGTATGCATGTGTTTTCATAAAACAGTGGTTGATTTACTCTGCCCATTGAATGTGACAGTCTCAACGGATTCCAGCTCGAGTACTGCCAGAGTCAACTGGCAGGAACCGGATCTAACTGGATTGAATAAGACAAACTTCACATCGACTGCTGTTTCTGGAGATGTATTTCCCGTTGGTTCACGGAGTGTGACGTATCAGCAGTGGTTTGGAATCAACAATCTTATTTTGACTTGCTCTTTTGAGATTGAAGTTGTTGGTAAAAAGACAATTATTTTTGTCATGTAAAATGTCTTTTAAATAAGTAACCATAATAAATGTTAATCATATTATAATTATTTTCCCTTATTTGCTCTTGTCGTTAACACATGATTTAGATACCGAGCCTCCTGGTATCAATGGCTGTCCTGATGACGTCAGTCTTCCTACAATATCGACCAATCCGGTGCCTTACTCATGGACCCTTCCAGTCTTCTCTGATAACTCTGGTCGGTCTGTTGATGTAGTGTTTGGTTGCTCAGCAACCGTCTTCAATGAATGTTACCAAGAAGGATATGGAAATTTCTCAGTTGGAGATACCGAGGTGATGTACAAAGGAACAGACACGTCTGGAAATCAGAACTTCTGTACTTTTACTGTCACAGTCAAAGGTTTGTTGTATTCTGGTGGTGTTTCGTTTTATATATAGGCTTTGCTATTCGTTTTTCCATGTGCCTTCTTTTATGGGACTACTAATCTTATTCCACAACAAAATAAACACGCTGTTTTTTCAGACTTGCCATCTGGGGTTAGGAGTCCCTTTTTATTTTAAGTCTTAGAAGAAAATAAACAATAGTTATTATATAATTATGAATTTTTGTATCCATACTTTCAAATTGCTTTAAATCATTATTACCAATTGTTAACTTTAAGAGTTAATAACCGGTTAAGGTTATCCCTTATCAAACTATCACGTAAACTTAAGTTTAGTTCAGTTAATTTACCAACTGCCAAGTACCTTCTACGTGGCTTATAATAGTACGATCTTTACAAATACATTTCTTTTCTTTTTTCTTCGATCTTACAGAATTAAAGTTAAACCGAAAATATAAATCCTTAAAATAAATTAACGAATAAATCGGGTTAATTGAGGGGCAACTCGCCCTAGTCGCCCTTTCGTGTAAGACCTTATAACATATATATAATAAATGTATTCAAAAATATTGAAGAGCTCAAATTGCCTTGTTTTGCATCCTCTAAAAAAGGACTCCTTAACCGTAAATATAGCTGAAAACATTGCAAAATAGGTTTATGGAATGGCAGTAAGGAGGGGATGGAGTGGCGGATTTTTAATTTTTATTGAAGACTGGTGTTGAGGTCTTCCAGCAGTGCGGTCCAGAAAGCAAATGTGCTTTTTCGTTCTGAGAAAGGCTTTTTCCCAGGCTGCCCATTGAAAAGGTTTTGTGAAGCTGTTACGCAACATGTTCACAAAAAGAAAAGCCTTTTGTTAACCTGCGGACACCAATTCCTTATTGCTATTGCATTCTTGAGTTGCACAAAGGTAGCATTAACAAAAAACCCATGATCAGTTGCCCATAAAGAAAATCAAGCCTTGCTTAATTTATTTTTGTTTGTTTTGTTTCCTTTAAAAAGATTACTTTCTTATTCAATCTTTTGGTCTAGACAATAAGAGAACGAAAAATAGATTGTTTAGGAATTGTTGCTTAAAAGATTCAATTTATCATATGATATCAAACATTTTATTTCTCAATAGCATCACTTTTTTGTGCTCAGCAAATACGTCTACTATGTATATTGATCAACTTAACATTATTATTGCATTCAATATATCGATCCTTAAAAAAGTAATTAGGGAAAGGCCGTTTATAATCTTTCTATAATAATTTAATTTTGTTTGAGTTTTAAATTGAATATACTTGTCAGTTCCGCTCTAACAAATAAATTGGATCTTCATTTTTTTTTAAAGTGGTAGATCTGGTCTGCCCAACGACTTTTTCAGTCATGGCGGATCCTGGCCTTACTTCAACTAGAGTGAACTGGCAAGAACCGGATCTAACTGGTTGGGACGAGACAAACTTCACATCGACTGCTGTTTCTGGAGATGTGTTTCCCATTGGTTCACGGAGTGTGACGTATCAGCAGTGGTTTGTAATCAACAATCTGGTCTTACGGTGTTCTTTTGCATTTCTTGTTGTTGGTAAGTGTACCTTGTTGGGAAACCTTTTGTGCAACCTTTGTGAAAATACCGAGGGTCATTTGTAAACTGTATAAGAAAATATGAATGGAAACTGGTGTCGAAGTTGTTGAATGTTCCAACATCTGTTCATGCTAAGAGGAAGACAATGCAAGAATAAGTTTCAGCTACTTAAGGATCCGTGGTTTTTATACATCGTGTTCGAGTGATGGCTAGTGAGTTAATAGCCAAAGTGTAGGACAGAAAAATGGCTCCTCAAGCTGGAGAATACTCAGTATTTGTAAAAAATGTATACATTTTTATCGTTGCAAATAGTTTCCTTTCTTTTCTAGAACATCTAATCTAATGTGTTTTTTGTTTAGCTCAATAAAGTAAAAAGTGAAACCTTGTTTTACTTTCATGATATGTATCTTGAAAAGTGCAATACTATGTTCTCTCTTATGCACCACTCAAAAATAGGTCAATGTGCGCCCAAAGTCACCGAAGATACCGTGCTTGGTTCCCTTTCCTGGCCGGTGACTATGGCTGGTTTAACGGCAGAGTCCATTGAGAGATGCCCGCTCACCACGACGAACGGTTTGTTTGAAGAAAACAATACACTTGTTTTTAATTTGATGTAAGAGTTGTCACAAATGATGATAAAGTGAGGGACAATGTTAAGAACCTAACCGTGTTTGTTCAACGGCTAACCTACCCTATGTTTGCTACCTAGTTTTTCCATATTAAACAATTATTGTTCAAAGTCTTAAAAAAATGCCTTGACCGCGAGGGACTGGTACTTAACTTCTGTTATATCATGAAAAGCCATTTCTTTAGAATCGAACAAGATTGATGACGATCAGTTAAATATTCACAGCTGGATTTCCAAGAGCCGAAAGGAACTGTACAACAGCGCCTCCCCCTTTGTATTTATATTGGGAGGAACACGTGCCCAAAAGCTGCGGTGAAGCGGATAAGACTGTTACCGTTGAAGATATCGTACAGGTAATGTTAGGTGAACTGTTGGAAGTGTATAATTGTAAGCTGTTGATGGATTTTGTTAAATTTCAACAGAAGTTTGAACTTAAACCCAGCACCTAAATAACCGAAGTTATGGCGAAGTTATCTCTGCCTAGATTTGGTTTATGGTGGCTTAGTCTTGGTTTTGGTTGCTTTAACAATCTTTGGCAGGTCGAAGTGACGGAAGGAAATGCAGAGGAAGTGGCCGAGTTTCTTGTCAATCAGACTTCTTCAACTTCTTCATCTAGCGATGGTAACGTGGAGGAGATTTCACAGATTTTGGAAAACATTGTCAATGCAGGATCTGGGGATCCCGAGGTAAGAATGAAGAGTTGCCTATCTGTGCTGTAGTTCAGTAAAACCCAATGACTTAATAATAAGCAGCGGCTTTGGCTACACGGTTTTGTGTGATTCAACTTATTAGTATGTGTGCCTCGTCAATACACTCTATAAAACCTCCCGGGTCACAATAGACCCTGAATCCCTGTCTAAGGCGGACTGATCCATTTCTGGGTCAGGTAGACCCGGACTCTGATCAGAAAATGGGATTTTTAAACTCTGACTCTGCCTCAATCTGACTCTTTTCTGGGTCATCTTGACACAGATTCTGGGTCATATTAACCCAGAAATGAAACAGGCCTCATGGGACCCAGATCCGAGTCAATTATGACCCGTAAGTGTTATGAGTGTATAGGCTGCTGCTGTGGTCATCGCTGTGGTTACTGCTCCGGTAAATGGCATATCCGAAAAAAAACAACTGTTCAACAATCTGTATACACATTTCAAACAACTTAGTGTTTGTGACTTGCCAAAAGTCGCGGGTTAAATCTCACTGAACAAATGACTAGAAATCCCCTGTTTTGCCATCGAGTTCAAACATTGTTCTTTCTTTACAAACTACAGGTGACGAATGC
>JAUELU010092004.1:0-13437 GCA_032357145.1 Evasterias troschelii
TTACAGTAGGATACAGGGTCATGAACAATGTTTGCCAAGGGTTAGATTAGAGTCAGTGAGTCAAGTTTGGGGACATGGTTAAGGTCAAAATCACTTTTATTGTTATGGTTAGGGCACAGGTAGAGTCCAAATAACGGTCTGTGTTGTTCATTCCAGAGTGCCTTGAATTATGGGGTCCTGTTCTTAACCGGGTATTGATTGTACAATTAACTTGAATACAAAAATGGTACAGCTTTGTGTTTGTCCTAAGGAAAAACATCTAATGTAGACATTACATAACTCTTGCCAGCTGTGGGACCTGGAATCTGTATCATTTCAACTTTTAGGCCAGGAATACTGGATAGTAACCACATCAGTACCTAGGACATCATCAGTGATGTCAGATGATATTATCAAAGTTGAAAGAGTCAGCATCCAGCAGACTGGAAATAATTCATTAAACTACAAAGAACTGCAAGCAACTGAAGTGAATGATCCTACACACTGTAATTACCATCTGTGAGAAAAAGTGTCACTTACACTTCGTCCAACAAGGTCTGGCCTGATGCAAGCAGTCTACATGGAAACTTTCCTGGTAAATCTACAGTACAAATCTCTTTAACGATGGATATGGATCCTAGCGATATGTAGCGATATGTATTGTATCCTCTCACCAAATAGCTAATTGTGTGATGCGCAAACTAAGGGTTACAACATCACCCAAAGGATTACAATTGACCAACCATTTTGGTGGAAAGCCTTGATGATAAAAGAATCAACGCCCAGTAGCACTGATTTGAAACAGTTTTCTTGGGAACTGGAGGAATTCATATGGAAATGAGCTTTTTATACTCCATTGGACATCAAATGGCAGAAAGTGCGAAGTGGTCCACAAGAAGTCCTTGAAGTTGTTTTTGCTGACAAAAATGTAAAGCACATGCTTAGTGGGAAGGTGATCTCGAGAGCTGTACGAGGACAGATTTTGGTGGAAGCAGGCCTCAATACGATGCTGGTACCAAATGCTTTCAAACTTTACCTGCCAATGCATTCCGATGTTGACGAACTGGAGAAATGGAAATACAAAGAGGGTCCTCAATTTTAAAATACATGGGTAGCCTCTGTATATTTGTACTACCAGAACAATCCCAGTCACTAATAAACCTTTGTTATACTAATACACCTAGGTCTGTCTCTGTGCGTAGCTGACTCCGGAGAGCATCCCACTAAATAAACTCCCATAACATTCAGTAGAAAATGCTTAATATTCAAAAATGTACAAACAAAAACTTTTTACAGCAAAGGGAAATTATTAAATGATTCTTGAACTTTTATTTTAGCTCAACATGTTATGGGGAGTCCAAAGGTTCAAATAAAAAATACTCTTTGTAATTTCCCAAACGCCTAAGCATTAATTTTGAAAAATTTCCCTACAACTCTCGGAAAATAGGACAATTTTTTTAAGGGCCTTTGTCATCCGAAATACCTCAAGTTGAATGTCAACAAGTTGAATGTCAACAATTCCTTTAACCCACTGCATCCCTTTTATTAGGCTCTCAATTCTGTCTATTATGTAATATGGAATATTTTGATTGCCTAAAAAATATAAACAAGACTGATGCTCTGTTTCTCCCTAAATTCACAGTTTGAGTGGAGACTCCAATCAGGACATTATGAAACATTGTCAAAAACATATCTCGTCATTTAAATAGTTTTGAAATGGCAAAAAATCACTATGGGCAAAAGAAGAGGGGAATTACTGTAGAGGGGCTTCAAAATATTCTAATGCCCCGCACAATAATTGTTTCATATTCAAACATGAAAGAAGGTAAGATTAGGTTTCAAGTCAGGGTTAGGTAGGTATGTCTAAGAGAGGTTTGCAGTAACACCATGTTAAAGTCTCTTTTGAGTACTGTTGGTTCTGAAAAGAACTGGTGGTTAATGACTCAACGTTTCGATCAGTATGCGCTGATCGTCTTCAGTAGAATGCTGGACTCTGTTGCTGGATGCTGCTTCACTGGGAGGTAACGTTTCGATCAGTATGCTCTGATCATCGTCAGATGAATGCTGGACTCTGTTGCTGGGTGCTGCTTAACTGGGAGTTGGGCTTAGCTCGGTGATGCACAAAGGCAGGAACAGGAACTGGATAAGCTGGGCTTAGCTCAACGAAGTATGTAGGCTGGAGCTGGGACTAATCCTCAACTGAAACCCACTCTAGGGAGTGTCTGCTCACTGAACTGAATCGTTGGTAATAAGCACATGGGAAGGTTAGGGAACCTAGAGGAGACTGAGGGTAAAGAAGACCCAAGTCTAAGGGGTAGGGATGTGACCTTGGATATAGGAGATCTATAGTCGGGAAGAGTGGTAGCCAAATGTCACTGATGTGGAAGCCTATGTCTTCAGGAACTGTGTTGTGCTTGTAGATCTCGATGGCCTCTCTGATCCCTCTGGGGTGCCATCCCTGGATGGGAGCAATGAGTTTTGCAGCCCCCAATTCCACTTGGTGGTCGGTGATGTTGGAGTGCTTGACGATGGCTGACTTCTCATTATCTCCCCTCCTTCTGTGTGCTCGATGTTTCTTGAGTCTATAGTGGGAAGGTTATGTCCAGTTTCCTAGACATAAACCTCTGTACGACATAAACCGATGTAAACTCCTGCTCACCTTTGTAACCAATGCAGGTTCCAGGAACACCCAGTGGTCAACATGAGCCAGCAGAGCATCACCAACATCGAGACCATCATTTTGTCCTAAGGGATGACTTTTGCTGTTCCACCCAAGACCATCTCAACATAAGAAATCAGCCAGTCTACCAATCAAGCCCTAAAACACCTCAGCAAGACGGAGAAGGATGATGTCCGGAGGAAGATGATCGAAGTTCTACGGCAAAACCCGCAAAACCCAACCTTTCCAAGGTTGAACAGGCAGCCCTACAGGATCTTCGTCGGGATGAAACCGTCCACATCCTGACTGCTGACAAGGGAACACCACCGTTATCATGGACCGCACAGACCCCACCAACAAGGTAAATAACATACTTTCAACTCATTTGTACTGTCCCCTGCTGAAGAACCCTACCCCTAGTATTGAGAAGAGGGTTGCTAGCAAACTCCTCTCCCTCCAACGTGCTGGGGCACTCACCTTCCCATTGTACCGTAGGCTCCGTCCCTCTAACTCCATCTGCCCCAGGCTCTTCGGCAACCCTAAGATCCACAAACCTGAAATCCCACTCCGCCCCATTGTTGCTTCTAGAGGTTCCCCTACTTACAAAAACAGGCAAGTACCTCGCCAAAGTTCTCCGACCCTTGGTGGGTCACACACCCCACCACGTGTCCAACTCCAGCCAGTTTGTGGACATGACCCGCAGCCTTACCATTTAGCCAACTGACATCCTGGTAAGTTTTGATGTCAAGTCTCTGTTCACCAACGTCCCCACAGATGAGGCCTGCCTCATAGTGAAGGAGAGACTTACCCATGACCCCTCCCTTTCTGACTGGACTGATCTTTCCCCTGATCAAATTCATGACCTCCCTTTAACGTGTGCTTCCTCTAGATGCTTTCAATTCCAGGGCAAGCTATACAAGCAGACTGCTGGGACCTACCTCCATGGGGTCTCCTATATCCCCGGTCCTAGCTGACATCTTCGTGGAAGAGTATGAGCTGTCATCCCTACTCACCACTGATCTCCGACCCAGCACTGCTACGTGGATGACACCTTCATCGTGTGGCCCCACGGACCGGACTCTCTCCTCCAGTTTCTGCAGTACCTCAACCAGCAACACCCAGTATCAAGTTCAACATGGAGCAAGAGCAGTCCAGTAAGATCGCTTTCCTGCATCACAGCATCTACAGGAAACCCACCCACACAGAACGTTACCTCAACCAGCGATCCTTCCACCATCCAAGAATCAAGCCTTCTGTCAACCGCACCCTGGTTCAACAGGCCTACAACATCTGCGATCCAGACAGCCTTCACCAAGAGTTGCAGCACATAAAGACCACACTGAAGTGCAACGGCTCCAACTCAAAACAAGCAAGCCAGTCCCCAATCCCGACCAAAGGGTCTCCTATAGCCAAAGTCAAACACCCGTGCACACCCACAGTATGTTTGCCCTACCTAGGTCCCCCCTTCCACTGTCTCCAACGTATCTTCCGGCAAGCAGGGATTAATGTCTACCTCTCTGTACAGGAAACTTCACAGCTCTCTTCAATCTCTCAAGGACAAGCAGGATCCCTCCACACGTGCAGGAGTTAACTGCATTCCCTGTGAATGCGGGAAGGTTTATGTCCAGGAAACCAGACGTAACCTTCCCACTAGACTCAAGGAACATCGAGCACACGAAAGTAGGGGAGATTATGAGCAGTCAACTATCATCAAGCACTCCAAAATCAACAACCACCAAGTAGACTGGGGGTCTGCAGAACTCATCGCTCCCATCCAGGGATGACACCCCAAACGGATCAGAGAGGCCATCGAGATCTACAAGCACAACACAGTTCCTCAAGATATAGGCCTTCACATCAGTGACATTTGGCTACCACTCTTCCCGACTGATGGATCTCCTTTATCCAAGGTCACATCTTAGACTTGGGTCTTCTTTACCCTCAGTCTCCTATAGGTTCCCTCACCCCCTCTGTGCTTATTACCAACCAATTCAGTTCAGTGAGCACACACTCCCTACCCACTCTCAGTGGGTTTCAGTTTAGGATTAGTCCCAGCTCCAGCCGACATACTTCATTGAGCTAAGCCCAGCTTATCCAGTTCCTGTTCCCGCCTTTGTGCATCACCGAGCTAAGCCCAACTCCCAGTTATTTCCCTACAAGGCAGTAATTAAGCAGCATCCAGCAACAAAGTCCAGCATTCTCTGAAGACGATCAGAGCATACTGATCGAAACATTGAGTCATTAACCATCAGAATCAACAGTACTCAAAAAAGATTTTAACATGGTGTTACCGCAAACCTGTCTTAGTTTTACTTCCACCATACAAAGCTTCAAATCCTACCTAGGTTGATATGGTTTAACATTCAGTCAGTGGACAGTTTAAGCTTTGGAATAAACAAAGGTTTTAAATTTACATGTGTTCTTTAAATGGCCTCACAAGAACAATCAACTTTATTGCCCCCCACTTTTTACTATAAAAACGTGACCAATAAAAAACAACTCTCCTTTGTGTTTATGGACCAGTTTGTGTCTATATGTGGGCCTATTTCTATGGATCAAAGAAAGTGGTCTATGAGAGTGGATAAAATTGGAATACCTTATTGAATGCTTGTAACAGCACAAAGGGGTGGCATCTGGGGAAGGAAGTGGGGGTGTGATAACTGACTAGCAGAAACTTACATTTCTGCCTGGAAGTAAGTTTTGTTAGCTGCTCACTTTCACAGTTCAATATGATATGGGGCTGGTTGGATGTGGAATCTACAAGAAGAAAAAGCATTGAGCCTGTACTAATCTGAAAGTGACACATGACCCCAAGAAGTGAAAAACTCACCAAATGTCTACAGGACATCAAAGTATTATCTTGATTTGGCTTCCAGCGGAGATGAGCTAGTTTGTTTTCAGATGACACCCAATGCAGAGCTACCCACTAGACTTGTCATGGTACTTCGACCCAACTATGCTGAAACAACCCCTGTTGAGAAAATCCAACCCAAGAGTGGAGTTGCGCCTCGGAAAAAAACTAACAAACTCCATCTCAAGAGTGAGGATGATCACCAGGAAGGAGAAGGAGGAGGGTACAGGTTTGTCAATGTCACTTCTACAGTCAACTTAGAAGTGGATAGTGCACAAGATCACCAACGAGCAAATCCTGAATGAAATGGTCGTCCCAGAACCGTCGCTGGTGTAGAGGAGCATAGAGGTCTTGCAGTGGCCGAGATGATGTCATGCTGAAAGTGTGGGTTTCAGGGAGAGGGCGATGAACTGCCGTCCCAAACATGGTGTTCCAAGTAGGCCTACAAAGCACAGGAACTGAAATTGCTGGATACGGCAGTTCCTACACAAAATGCCCTGCAGAAAAGTTCAAACAAAGTGGGTGCTGCTATGACAATTGAAAATAAATAGGACATGGCTTTTAAAAAAAGAAAAAAAAAGAAGAAGACACTCACGATTTACAAAGCCACGAAAGGGAAAGTGGAGATAGATTGACAATATAACAATCCACTAAAAAACTGTCGGGGGAAAAAATGGTTTTGGCTACCCAAATAGAGATGTTTGCAAAATGTCACACACAAACAAAAACATTGTGAGGTTCCATCAAGAAACAAATTGTGCAAGAAATGTGAAACCTCCTAAAAGGACACAAACAAAACAATGCATCAATTACTGCCACTCATCCAAGAACTTTTAACATTGGCATTTTAACACTTGCAATGTGCAAAGATACTGTTGGACTGGGAAGAGCTAATTAAGAAGGTTACACCTGATGCCAATGCCGATGGGTGTCTTGCACACAGTATTAGCGAAGCAAGGCAGGTATGGAAAGTGACCATATGCTAGACTCCCCTCATCTTAATAGATTTCTTTGTGCAGCTGTAAGTTGTGCTAAACTCAGCACAGATATGTTTTTGTGCAAAAAAAAGTAGGTTTTACAAGATAGATTTGTCGATGACATGCCACAGGGCTTAGGCCAAAGCTGAGGCAATCCTTTACAAACAAAAATTGGTGATCAGTCCTAAAGAACAGCCATGGCTACACAGGCAGCAATTGCAATTCCTCAATGTTACATGAAAACCATGGGCTGCGCATCTTACATTTGCCATGGTGGTACATATAGGCATCAGAAATACAAACTCCCATACTTGCCTGCTAGTGCACTGGAAATGTTTTAGATTGTCTAAACACGATGAAGAAAACAGTCATCAAACCTTTGAACAATTGACTTGGTAAAGAAGCCATGGCAAAAAAAAAAGAGTTTGGCACAAGCACTCAAAAGCAGAATCCATGAACCATGCATTTTCAGTTACAAATCCAAAAGAAGCACTCACCTTTGCGAGAAGTGGTCGTGTAGAGATCACAGTGCCGTGTATTTGGTGAATAATGGTATGAAACGCTAACTTGATAGTAAACAAGTGTGATTCTGCTAGGTGTCCAGTAACTGTTGGCTCCCCAGCTGCCTAGGGCCCTCGCTGTAATAGATAAGAAACATATAGTACTCTGACAGTGCCAAAGGAAAGGCATACAAGAGAAGAAGGGCACAGTGTTGATTCCATTTGTACATAATGCTTCACAACAATTGTACAAGAAAAGGGAAACTGGAGCCAAATTTACAAATTGACTGGCACAACACAGCTGTTGCAAACCTTGCCAGCCATAAACGAAAAAACTTACTTTTGTCAATCTCACCATGTGGCTAGGCTAAATGTATACCTACAGAAGTTTGCTTAAAGTGATAACGAAACACAGATAATTTTCTCTCTCGACTCAAACTTCACGATCAAAAGTGTAAGTTCAATGATGATGATGAGTTCTAGGACGAAGTCATTGAACGGTTTTTAACGCATGTGAAGTACATTGAAGCCCGAAAGAGCTTACAAATACAGCAAACCCTTTATCTTGGCACAAACATGAAGCTTTGATCAACTACATGCTACAGCTTGCCTAAGTCAAACCGACAGCACCACCTGATGCTGCAACAGTTTGCAACAGTTGATGCCACCTGCTTCAAACAACAACGCAGTAACTGTGGAAGCAAATTCCCTTTAGCCCGAGAGACTGTTGCCCAGCATAAAACTCATCTTACTGTAAATGTAATGTAGCAAAAAGAACCATTGGCAAAACGTATGCCGTTCCAGTGACTCAAATGGTAGGAAGCCTAGAACACATGATAGACGACCCTCTCGTCGTAAGTCCTATCCTCCCTCCAGAATCCAACAGAAGTCTAATTCAAAAGTACACTACATCTCTGAGCAAGATTATGAGAGTGAATTTGAAGATGCCTTTAACGAGCGAGATGGTCATACATTGAAAGTCCAATCCTTGTCTCCAACATCAGTGTCATACACAATGCTTAGCAGCACGACAGCCCTGACTCACAAGATGAGGTATTCACTTTCATAGATCTGAAACGTGCAATAATGACACAACAGTGCCCCCCCCTATCAGCTTTACCCAGGATCTACAATGCCAATACCCATACCTGCATACCAGTCTGACAAGATTGCTTCCCTTATAACTTGCTTCCCAAGTACCACATATATAGAGGGTGCTCTCCAGTGGCTGCCATGTTTATTTTTGAGCTTCTCATTTCTATTTCTTAAATTATCTGTCCTAGTGAGTTTTGCCCAAATGCTCGTTTTGTCAGAGTGTTTCAACCTGTTAATAAATGTGGTATGTGCCTAGTATGTTATTTTTCTGGTGATTTTTCTTACTGAATGGTAGAATTCTGAGAGCAAAACTTTACACCATACGTAACACTGTGTAAAACCCCATTGCTAACCTGTACACATTTTAAAGCCTACCAATACCAAAGTATGCATCCAGTATTCTAAAAACCAGTTGACATTTATAAATAATCGTCCCCGTGGTGAAAGATACAACAAAAGCTTGCTCCTCTTAGCAGTTCTCTGAGTGGTTTCCACACTCATCAATGTCACTTAGAAATAAACCTATTCAAACCATACATGTGTACAGCACTACCAGAATCAGGACAAGCCCTCTGCCTTACATGACTGGGTTGCTGGATAGAAAATAGCACAATATTGTCCTTTCAGACCACCAAATGATCTTGTGTCTTGTTTTTTACCAATATTTTTGAGGTAATTAATTCAGTCTTTGTTTTAAGTTTATATTCCAAAATTAATTAATCCCTCTTGACACTCCAAGATATTGTAGCGTTGACAGGGGGTTTTCCTACACACAACTTGAAATGACACAAGGTAGACTATAATCTGCGTTTCCTGGCTTCTGAGGGAGAGCTCTTTTGCTTATGTCTTTGTTTATCAAAAGCAAAAGTACAAGAAGGACGATAGGAGCTGCCTCCCTAAAGAGCGGGTTTCCTTGATGTGCCTGCAGGGGCGACCAGCAGGGCTCCAAAGAGGAGTTGTGCTAGCACCCCCCTACCGGTCGATTGGCAGCCAGTACAATATCGTCATCATGAAATGGCCAGAGCATTGTCATGATATCCTCAAAGCTCTCCATAAGTACTGGCCACTTCCCGACCTGCTTGAAGTCGCAGACAGACACATCGCCAAGGGTAAGTGCATTATTATCCCAGCTTCACAACAGCAACATACCTCCAGCTCAACAAAGGCGCACTGGGTTGCAAAAAAAAAAACTGAGAGCCAAGAGTGTGTTTTTCGGGTAGGCACAACCAAAGACATCCACACTCTTCTTTAACACTGTTCCCACTCGTTCATGGTGATTTGATGGTACTGACCTGTTATCTTTTGAAGGTGATAACTTTCTCTTTGTGGCTGACTTCTACTCCGAAAGCTACCACTGCCAAGCAGAACTTTGAAAAAGCCACCAAACAATGCCGGTCACTAGGACTCAAAGTTTTCTCCATATCTCCTAGTGTTTTCACCATAATTATCACCTCTTCACCCCAAAGGTGCAATCCAGTGACAGTGATGTAAACATGGCACATGGTCTTCGAACGACCCCTGTTGACCATAAAATTCCTAACCCTTTACAACTCCTCTACAACAGGAAAATCAGAGGTAACTTACCTCTGAAATCCACAGCTTCCTCACAGCTCCTGAAGAGATCCAAGATCATTTGTATTGAGTGCTCAGAAACAATACCATGAAAGACAAGCCAGAGATCTCCCTCCCCTATAATCGGTCAAACGGTATTGTGTTGTTACGTCACAAAAGTGCTCTCTTCTTCACTGCTATAGCAATCTTCAATCGAAGGCTGACTGGTTTAGATTGATGTATTAAAGAATCTTGATGAGCCAACTTGATGAGCAGATCTGCAGTTTCCGTGGCATTGTTGGTGGGAATGTTGTCCAAGATTTCAAGGACTGGGCCATTCTTAATAACCCTCAGCTTCCCAGCAACTGGTTTGGTTAAGTCATGAATAGTCACGCCACAATCATCAGCATAATGACCCAAAGGAAACTCATCACCACTTCCTTTAACGTTTGCCATGAGTTGACGTTGACCTAGTAGAAAATAAAAGAACAGAAGTTTGAAAACAAAATAGTAAAAAAAACAAAAAAACAAGCTTAATTTATTAAGTTTAACTCTCTGTTTTATCTCTTTGTAAATCAGATTGCAAGTGGTGCATTGGTATTGCTGTTCACTACGTACCACTAAGTACACCAATGTGGTATACATGTAACAGTGCTGTCTCTAGTCTGAGGATTTCCAATTTGTGTGTTTACTTTTGAACAGTGAAGTCCTTGTATTAAATTCTAACGTTATTGCAATATCAAGTCATTATTTGACTTGCTGAAAAAAATTGCTTTAAAGAAGAGGGGCGTGGGAAGGGGATTGGGGGGGGATTGAAAGGTAAAAGTATCAGGTTCCTATCTTGTTTATCTCCAATTTGATAAGTAGGTAAGTTTTACAGGACAAATCTCAATAACTCAAACTTAATTTTCCATTTTCAGAGTAGCATTAATTGATATTTCACATACATGTAGTGTAAAGTCCGTCACGAAAAATGTAACGTCCGT
Organism: Evasterias troschelii; assembly: GCA_032357145.1. Lineage (NCBI taxonomy): Eukaryota > Metazoa > Echinodermata > Asteroidea > Forcipulatida > Asteriidae > Evasterias > Evasterias troschelii. The sequence continues at coordinate 10,599 of JAUELU010092004.1, forward strand.
CACAGGCTCAAATGGCTGATTTCTTCTATGTGGTGTAAACAATTTAATATTTTGTGCAGGCTACCTCAGACCGGCACACACTGATGGAAATGGTAGGATTTTTCACAAGTATTTATAAATCATAGTTTTTTTTGACTAAATGTCAAGGGCCAAAGGTGCTTGTCTATTAAAAGGAATGTCCGGTTTAATAAAGGTTGACAGAAAATCAAGATATTGCGCTTCCTGTTTTATTACTAGTGACTTGTTGTGCTATCATACTGCAACTATCGTCTTTCCCAGCAAACCTTGTTTAACCCTCCTACAGTTCGCAACATTTTCAAGTGAGTTGACCAACCATTTGAAACCACTCAACTGCCACAGTTGTGTATGGTGGCACAACTGTGCACAGAACTAACTGTGTACTGTGTAGATGCATTCCCTCATGGTATCATATTGCAAGGCTGGCATAGCTTATCTACCATTCAAAACCACAGCGAATGGTATTGAATGGTCAGACAGCAGGAGGGATAAATGTATACAAGACAAATTTGTTGGCTATTTTCTGTGCAAATGCAACGTCCGTCCCTAGTAAATTGTTACCCCGGCCCCCCAGGACCCTGGGATAGCGGGGACTTGGGCGGAATGTGATTTTGTGAATTGTTACAACCGTGTTTCATTCCCGGCTAAGTCCCCGCAGGGCCGGGCAATTTTTTCTGTACACCCCGACTCAAGTCCCCCCCCCCTTCTGGGTCCGGGCATCATGTAAGAATCCCTGTATACTACCTGACATACATGTAGTGCCCCGGCCCACGCCGCCGCGCTGTTGCTCTCCAAAAAACATGCGTAAAAAGCTTGAGTGGTTTTGAAAATAAATAAAAAACATACAAATCCGACACTGGTTTACCAGTAGCCAAAACGAGGAAAAGATCTATGAAGCAGGTTTTAACAATCGTGTGTATGTAGCCTTATTAAATCGAACTATCATGACAGAAAAGGAAGGCATTTACTGTTTTGTTCTGTCCTTCCGTAGTGACAGTAGAACCATGGTAGAACCATGGCGGTACTCAACCAACACAAACAAGCAGATGCTTGCGCAATGATTTGGACCATTCCATTACATTTGTTTTTTTCACAGAGACCAATTTTAATAACAGTCGACGGAGAAAATTATAATTTGCATTTTAGAGCGAAACAAATGAAACTGCAAATTGTTTCTTGACGTGTAGGTCTACCATACATTTTTTGGACAAGTTAGTGAGGAATATTGGCTGGTATTCATGATTTGGAACTACATGTATGAATAAAGAAACCTGACAGTCCCAGATCACAGAGCAAGGTCTACATGTATGGTCAGATAATTATTTGTTGGTTGTTCCTCCATCGTATTTGTATTCTAGATTCTCCTTTCACAGCAATTTATGCGTGTAACATTAAGAAACTTAAGGGCCGTCCCAAGTTTTCAAAATTGTTTATGGTCATATTATCCTTCATGCTAACAAGCTGTGGAAACATCACAAAACTTGGGCTCACTCTCATTTACATGTACAACCAAATCATAGTCAAAGAAGCTCTGTTCAGTCCTTGTGCACACCAGTGTTAACCCACATACAGCCTGGCACAATTGTGAGTATGTCTCAGGTAAACTCCCAGGGTATTTCCACCGCCTGTTCCCCGGCCCTTTTGAGACGATGTACCGCCTGGCCCAGTTTTAAGTACGTCTCCCGTACACTCCTAGGGTAGATCCCTGGTCATTTCCCCGCATAAGTCCTGGCTAGGTAGGTCCCCGCAGGGCCGGGGCATATTGAGCTGTTAGTGTTACATCCCCAGGATCCCTGCTAGTGCCCTGCTATGCCTTGGTTCTGGGGGGCTGGGGTTACAATTGACTAGGCATACAAAGGGATAGTTGCGATAATCGTAACCCTCAACGAAGGTCGCTTGCGACCTGAGGGTTATGACTTAATGTGCACAAGAGTCGACCATTCGTGCAAAAACGTGCAACTTCAACGAGCAATTGTTCCGTCTCTGGTAAGGTTTTATCCTTTTTTCTTTAAAATATTTTCTCAATTATTATGTTTTGAGTAGTATGGTTGGATTTGTTAGACATTGAAGATTAAGCCCATGTTCTTAGAATTTGTTTCATGTTTTTTGAAAGTGGTAAAAATTGGGAAAATCTGGTGACTAGTCTGTCAACATTGGTCGAAATTGCACGAATGGTCGACTCTTGTGCACATCAAGTCGTAACCTTCAGGTCGCAAGCGACCTTCGTGGAGAGTTACGATTATCGCAACTAACAAAGGGAAAATTAAAAAAATTACTCTGAAACTTTTATTTGTTCGGCTGTTGAACTTTTAATATTTGAAGTCTGTTTCAGAACTTTTATTTTGATCAATTTTATAAAAACAGTCCAAAGGCCCGTCGAGCTTCTCTCACTCTCACTGTTTTCTCTCTATTTAGTGCTAGTGGGGTGCACCCGCCCTGCCCTTAATTGGAGGCCTAGAATAGATAGTACACTCAATTATCCTGGAATAGATGCAGTGTACTTCAATGACTAAAAATGAGGTGTCACTGGTCGAGGCATAAATGGGAACAGACGTATTAAGCCCAATTCCGAGCTTTCATGGTTGGGTTCCTCCAAGGTGAAAGGGGGGGGGGGGAGTGTTCATCACACTTACCCTAAACCCTACCCATACCCCTACCCCTACCCCTGTACCCCTAACCCTAACCCTAACCCTAGACCCCTACCCCTACCCCTTTTTTTTTTATTCGCGCGGTGTGCCATTTTTTACGGCGCAATCTTTGTTTCCTTGCATGATTTTAAAATTTGCACAGGGTAGCTCTGGCGCAAACTTTGAACACCGCG
>JAUELU010092102.1:0-13408 GCA_032357145.1 Evasterias troschelii
CAGGCGCAAAGTTCAGGACACAAAGAATATGTGAGTCAAGTTTCAGCTTCCTCAAAAAGGTAAAAATATGAAAAAATATTATCATAAATTTTTTCGCAATGGCAGCCTACCTTTATACCCTGGACTCCGTCGCATTGTATGCAACGGAGGAGTCCAACCTGGGCTAGGTTGCGTACGTACGACCGCAGGGGATGTCAAAATTTCGTAAAAACGAGTACAGCGCCCCAGTTACTGTGGGTCCATGGAGGTATTCCTACCTCCATGCTGGGTCTAAATTAACGAAAATAATGATTTAGCAATTGTTTTACGTGTGTACACATGTAGAAATATGGGCGGCCAAAAGAGCCAAAACTACATTTAGAAACTAAAGGACAACATAAAAATCAAACTTCCAAAGAAAAGAGTTGTTAAAATGAAGACAAAGTCAAAATAACTTTAAAAACTCAACAACAAAACTTAAAAGACTACATCAATCAAGCATACTGGTTTTTAAAAAGAGGAACTCTGAATCCCAAAACCCGTAATCAATAAAAAAAACCATTTATAATAAAGAAAACAGCAAAAACAATCAGAAACTGTAAAAGAACACACACAATACCAAACACAAATAGAGACGGATATCTAACAGAATCAAAATAAAGAGACTAATCACACCACTATCAATAAAAACAAAACCAACTAACTGTTACAAAAAAATATTGAGGGCGGATATCTCAAGCTATAATGACAAACTGCTGGAACTATCTCTATTGTCGGGAAACTAAGGACTGAGTAAAACTCAACATTGGTGGCGTATGTACAGTCGTGATTATTACCGTACTGCATTGAGCTTTAAGTATTATTTTCATAGGTGTTCGGCTGTCGCCCAAACACCTAAAAAGCTAGAGGTGTCCCGGGCTGTTGCCTGAACACGGGTGTCCTGGGCTGTGGCCTGAACACCTAAATATTCTCAGCTTCAGGAAATCCCCATAAATGAGTTTTCCAAGAACACAGCAGAACAAAGTCTGTTAACATAACAATTGTGTTTGTTCTGGTTTGTGGTAAATTGATCAATGATTAGTAGGTGTTCGGGCCTTTAATATGCCCGAACAATTCTTTGTTTTTGTTCGGGTTTTCTTTCTTCATCTTCTCTGATTTGCTTATTCTTCTCTGATTTGCTTATTCTTCTCCCCGAGCTTTGTCCACGAGCAAGCGCATACTTGCAAACCTTTGATCAACTTGAAACTTCATGTGAAGTTAGAACATACTAGCAGCTAGAAGCCGAGAAAGTTGTGACGTCCCTATTACATCATCGGGTGTCAAGTTACAAGTCATTTAAGTTCAAAAAGTGACCATATGCCAATGCCTGTATGTCTACAGTATTCATATGTAGGCATATGATAGATCAAGACACGGGCAACATTTGAAAAGTTAACACCAAATTCACATAACCTTTACTTCCGGTCGTACCGGAAGGTCAAAGTTTGCCTTTGTGATTTTCTTTAAAAAAATATTTCTCGGCAAAAAACTAAACTTTTGAATATCAGATCAACTTCAAATTTACACAATGTTAGGACCTTGATAAAACCTCAATCAAATAGTTGTGACATCATGGTGACGCCATCAGGTCTTGAAATACAGTAATTCAAAGTTTAATCATTCAAAAAATCATAACTCAAGAGGTACATGAGCTAGTATAGCAATCTATACATCATCGGAGAGGTTTTGAAAAATGTAGCTAAACTGCACAATGTCTTATGCTGATTGTCCTCGACTTCCTGTTCAAACTGGAAGTTGAAAATTTAAAAATTCATACTTTAAGAAATATTCATAGGGGGGGGGGGCCTACTTTTTACACACACACTACGGACAATTTTTATATCAGATTGTAAATTAGGTCCTTAAGCCTTCTCAAACTTTTCCACAGAGAAGTTACCTTTTTGAACTTCACTATGGTTGAAATCGGGTATACATTGACCGCTGTCAAACCGCGGGAAAATAAACTGCATTAAGAAAACACACAATAAGCGATCTAAACAAGTTAAGCCGCTCGCTCCATTGAATCAACCACAAGGTTCAAAGTCCATCAACCACACTTGTAGTCTAGTCTCTGATTTTGGCATTATGCTTTGTTAGTCTCTAAAACAGCCGTCCGTGCAAACCTAGCAATCAATTGTTAGACTTTTGAAAAATTCATAACTACACAATGGATTTGTACAATCTATACATCATTGGACACCTGCTTTAAAAAGAGTGACCCCATTTGTCATTTGATATGGTGGCGATATATCAAATTAGTGGTCATTCAATAAATGACAAATGCTGACTCGTTCGACGGTAGTCCAAAAATAGCTGTGCATAACCTTTGTGTTATCCTTTTGTTAGCTTGGTGGTAAATAGCGACAGAGAGGGTATTTTACTGGCCTTTTTGTTATATAGATTGTATGACTTTCGATAATTGAGAAAACGCAATCGGCAAGAGATCAACATTAGTTTGACTCTTATCAACAGCGGTTTTTACGAGAATCCAACTTTTAGATCCTTTAAAGTTCTGTGTCAACAACAAAATAAAGTCAAACAAAATTACACACCTTGTTTAATAAAAACAATGGGTTCCTGATCCCTGGAAAATGTGACAGATGTTTAATTAATACACATTCTATGTAGAGCTCAATGCAGTCTTGTAGTAAGGTAAGCACTTGTTTCCCATGTAAACTAGGGTATAAACATAAAAGACTTACATTTTACTTTCTTTGCAAAAGCTGTCAACAATTTTGTCATCGATTCAAAGGAATATTTCACGCATTGAACACTGAACTCTAGGATGCCCGAACACCTAGAGTTGGTTTACAAACTCTGTAAGTCTAGTAAATGTTTTATTTATTATTTCCCCGAAATTGAAAATAATCAATTTAAAATCAAAGACAAGACCACAAAGTCATACTTAAGATTTATAACATAGGATTTCATTCAACAAAATCTGAACATGAAATAAAAAGGAAAGGAAGTTTTAATTACCACCGAAATGTCTATGTATATTTGATTATCAGCTGAATGCTCTTCATGATATTTCACGTTTTCCGCATTCTTGGTCTTTATACTACTACGTGAAGGCAGTATGCGCAGTGTGGGAGACTTTGCACAGGACGTTGTTCAATAAACAAGGTTCCCTTCACACGATGATTTCGCGCAAGTCCTTGGTCACTAATGATTCAGACTCAAAATCCATGGACCCTAGCCATTTAATTAGTTTGACCTGGGTTGCTCATTGTATGAATGTGGTTTGTCTAGTACTTTAGTAGACTACAAATTGTTTATTCGGCCTGACCACAGAAATCCATTATGTAACCTATTACCATGCTATCTAACATATAGCTCAATGCAATATGGGTCAATCACGACTGTATACATACGCCACCAACAACGTTGAGTTTTACTCGATCAGTCCTTAGTTTCCAGAAAATAGAGTCAGTTGTTGTAGTTTGTCTTTTGCTTCAGATATCCGCCCTCAATCTTTTTGTAACAGTTAGTTTGATTTTGTTTTTAACGATAGTTCAGTGGATTGTTCTTTATTTTGATTCTGTTAGATATCCGTCTCTAATTGTGTTTGGTTTTGTGTGTGTTTTTTTACAGGAATTATTTTTTGATTGTTTTTGCTATTTTTTTTGTTTTTAATTGATTACAGGTTTTTGGATTTAGTTTGATTCAGAGTTCCTCTTTTTAAAAACCAGTATGTTTGATTGATGTAGTGTTTTAAAATTTTGTTTGATTGTTGTTGAGTTTTTAAAGTTATTTTTGACTTTGTCTTTATTTTAACAACTCTTTTCTTTGATTGTTATGTTGTCTTTTAGTTTATAAATTAATTAGTTATGGCCCATTTGGCTGCCCATAATATACCCATGGAGGTAGCGAGACTGCGCGAGTACCGTCCATAGGCCATGTAGGTCCTAGAGAAAGGACAGATATTTGTTTTAATACATGCAAGGCGACATGTGTTACTATGGAGGAAGCCAAAATAGTTTGTGTACTGGAGTTGATGTGACTAAAAATTGTGAGGGTGATGGTGGACTTTAACTCTAGTCGTTCTTTTGGTGGGATGGGGCTGGGCCTAGCGCCACTTCACTTGTGAGGCCAGGCTATATAAGTAGGGCTAGGCTTGGCCTTGAAGCAAGGTGGGCAAATTGTTTGTTTGTTGACAGCAGACTAATTCAAGTTGAAGTGTGGATGGTGGACGAATGAGCTGTGTTAAACCTGTGAGTTACGATAATCGTAACCCTCCATTCTCCCGACAGTCAGAGATCGGAGGGTTATGAGACAAGCACAAGATTCGATCATAAGTGCAAGTTCGACCAATGTTGACAGACTAGGCACCAGATTTGCAAAATTTTTACCACTTTCGAAAAACATGACACAAATTCTAAGAACACAGATTTGATCATCAATGTCTAATGAATCCATTCATAACACTCAAAACATCTGTGTTGTATGTTTTTGCTGTATTTGTGTGGCCGAGGCCGGGTGCCATCTGCTTGCAATTGCATGGACTTGAACATTCAGGAAGGGAGATGGTGTTGTTCTCTTCTTGCTCCATGGTGAGTTTGATCATAGAGCAAGGAGCAGATTGCTCTATGGTTTGATGAGTGGATGCTAGTTGTTCAAGTGGTGGAGAAAATCTTGAAGTGTCGTATTGCTGTGAGGCCACACCACAAAGATGTTTGGGGTAAAGATCAGCATTCTGTTAAAGGGTATCCAGTTCAAATTATTCCATGAACAAACCCGCTAGAACCGGGGATGAGATCACATGGCAGCCCCATAGAGGTTTTTTCAAGGAACTGCAGGTCTCCAGCTGAATTTGTTTGTGAAGATAATACCACATGGAAACTGACCAGGTGTCTTAATTGCAGAGATGGGGGTCCTTCATAATCTTGACAAACTGGATTGAGTTGTTGAATTTTAATGTATCGTGGTGTGTGTGGTCTATTAATTAGTGGGTGAAGGATTTTGAAGAGGTGTCTGGCTGTTGTGAGGTTGGAGAACTCCTGGAAGCTATGATGGGGTTCATGCAGAGGAATACAGGGCTGGTGGATCTGAAAATTTAATAAAATCACTGTAAACTTGTTCAATGTCTTGTCTTATAACATGTTTCTTTCGTTATTGTGCGTTGAACAGAGGAAAAACACAAGGGCAAGAATAATAAGATGAGTCGCATATAATCTTCTGTTTTCTGTTTCTGACTGATGAGTCTTTTGAACAATAAGAGAAAAAACAACTGGCATACAGTGTCTAGCGAAATCTTTACAATTGAATAAACCCATGTTGAAGCTGTACAGAATTACTTAACTTGTAATGAACTTGTGAACTTTTAGCTGAACACCTGTGCTTTCTATAATAACCAGTGGCAGTATAACTGTTTTTGAACCTGGTTCAAGTTGGATTCTTCAATTGAACTTTGACATACAGTATCTAAATTTGAAAGTTAATATTTTGAAAAACATGGGCTAATGTTGGTTCTCAGGAAGCTTACAACTTCTAAGTAAAGAATTGAAGAAGTTCAATATGTACATTTTATGCATGGCTTAGTTTGTTGTTCATGGGAGTGTGTCCTTTTGTTGATAATTTTATTCATCAACCATCTTTTTGTTTACAGTAAAATGTACAGTTAATGTTTTCCAAAAGTCTTGACGTTTTTGAAGTATGACATCAACCCCTTCATGTTCTTTTGTTAGGCCTATTAGAGAACTCGTAGGGGAAAAATGGGCCTGTGGTGGTGTCTAGATCAGCATGGCGCTACAATCATCAATTGGCAAATTGTTCAGTAATGAGACTTCCTGCAAGACAAAGGCCATGCATACCTAGTCCTTGCCTAAACCCAGGCAAAGCCTGGTATTTCAAATGATGCTAAACATGCTAGCTTCACTAAAAGCAACAATAACGACTTTTGGTAGATTTCAATTTCCTTTAATATGTCATTGAACTGTTTTTTTTTCACTTTTTGTTTTTAGGTTTTGTGTCGTTTGTTTGTAATTTGCTCATAACTGAATAATTTTACCGCAAATTATTTTCTTAGTTGTGGAGAATAAGATAACGGAAGTCAATTTTGTGTCTGTTTGTACAATTATAATTCATTAGGCTACATATTTTTAATTGACTATTTTTAATTGACAGGGGCCTTGCAAGGTAAAGAATGATTCCAAACCTCATGGAAGACTATGTTTTACATGTAAGTCAATGTATTTGCATGTGTGACATGCTTTTTGTTTTGTTTGAAGGCATGTTGCTCTCTACTAAACTATTTTCTATTAAGAGACTGTCCCTAAGTACAGAATTTGCCGAATTCTCGTAGAAAGTGTGACCATCCTGCAGGCAAATACTAAACAGCGGTTGGGATACATTTTGCACACCAGACTATGACCAGACGACTTGACACCCAGCACTCACTTGAGTAGGTACACTTTTAGTTTACTGTATTTGTTGGGCGTGATCTTTGAAGTCAACCTCTTTTTAAAATAAGCCAATTTTAAAATATGCGCGCGCACAATTTTTGAACTCAAGTCTGTCACACAAATAAAAATTGTACACGAACTAAGCGTTTTTCATTAATAATTCCATTTGGGAATCATCGTCAAACTATAGAAACAAAAACAGGATGAGATGTCTTTCAAAGGAATTGTCAAATGTGTTTTTCTATTGTAAACAAAGTTAATTAACATGTTGCAGCGCGGTTTATTTATCACACGGGAACCTGCAAGCATGATTGTCCCGTTTTATGGCACAAGAAATTCTGAACTTAAAGTTCGTGAGCAGCAAGTTTGTTGGAATTTTTTCCCAAGTTTTTGAACAAAAGTATTCAGACAGAAGTTAAGATCCGACCGAACACTACTTCAAACTTACCCCCTTAACTTTTGGATGTAAATTCCCTTCAAACAGCAAATATTTCACGACAAGTGGTGGGAATTATGGTTTTACGACAAAGATTGGTGGTGTTCAAAGTTTAGCTACCATGCGCACATTTTGAAAACACAGTTTGCACATTTAAAAAATGAACAACTTAAAAGGTTGTGCCCAATTTACTTTCTCAAATTCATGATTTTGTAACCCTTCCTCATTGGTAGCCCATAACCATTTAAATTTGGTTTAATTTTTATTATTATAAATATGTTTTTAGTTTAGATCACTATAATTTTTGTCTTTGACACCACCAGTTATAGAGGCACAACATCAAGGCAAATGGTTTTTTTGTCCATTACCGGTACTTTTCCCTCGCTGGTGATTCACAACAATTGATTCAGGTATTCAATGCAAACATTAGTCAAGGACAGGTTAAGCTTACATGTAGGTTAATTTTAATTGAATTAAGCATTGCATTATCTATATGTAGTAGTAGTAGTAGTAGAATTAGAATGCGAGAGGTCATCTTTAGCTGAAGCCATTATGGGAGCCTGTGATGGTCGCCTTCCATGCAGTCCAGCATCAGTGCCTCAACTTGGCGGTTTCTTGTTGAAGAATATTCCTTATAGCCTTTTCTTCCGTTCTCTGACCTTGGCAGATACTCTGGACAGGGTGCCACAGAGCTGGATATATTTTACATGTTGTTTTCCCAACTGATATCAAGTGCCATCCTGTCAAGTGCTCTCTTGTGTTTGGCTGTAAGAGTTTCTTCATACAGAAAAAACAGAACAATATAGTCCATGAACCAGCTACACCAAGTACCGTTATCGATACCAACTCGAGGGACTAATTTTTAATGTCACTTTTCTTGTTGCAAAACGTTAAATTAATACCAGTTTTTGAAAGATTTTCACTATAAAATCTGAAACATCTTGATCGACCTCTTCTGTTGTTTTTGAGCCAACAGCCGTTTAGAGCCCACCACTTACACGGAGAGTGAATCATTATTTGGGTTGTGTATTCAAACAGTTGTGCATATCTTGTCACTTGGCAAGCAATGCTGCCTGTCAATAATGTTTCTCTTTGTCAGAGTACTGCCTATCCCTGGTAGGACGTCAGTCAGTGCCACTGCACTTGTATGCAACGGAGGAGTCCAACCTGGGCTAAGTACTGCTGTACTTTTTCCAATAAAGTCTTCAAGATTGGTATAAGTGACACTTTAATGAAAAATACCTTTTTTGTTATGTCAGTTGTTTGTAAAGTTTAGAGAAGTTTATGGTGCAGGTTTGTTCGGTTAGTCTATGAGCCAGATGCCAAAATTTCACATACTGGTACTGGTATAGGCCCTATAATGACTACTTATGATTTTATACTTTTTCTGATTATGCCCAGAGATGAATTTTCACCAAATCTGTGTACTTAACTGTATCAAGGACTAGGGGTGGGGTGGGGATGGCGGAGGGGTGGGGATGGCAGAGGGGTGGGGGCACATGGCGCCCCCTACCTCCGTAGCTTTTTAACGCTGTATCACAACACACAGAAAATAAAACAATAACATTGAGCTAGAACATTTTTAGAAATAGTTTAGAGTGGAAATTCCTTTCCTAGGAAAGGAAGAAGTTTCCCGCAATTAAGCCCTCATTTAATGTATGAACCTCAGAACCAGGCACCAGTAGAATCTGGCACCAGTAGATGATTTCTAAGTAGTTGAGTAAAAGAATGAGGGCTAAAAACAATGGTATCAAATCCACTTCAGAGTGGATCACATCCTACAGCCTGGGAAAATGATAGAAAGGAGGGACATGAGCGACATTTTGTTCTTGCCTCTTTTTGTGTGAAAATTTCAATACACCACAGTGTCTTTGGTTAACAATTACAGTAAGCAATTGGCAAATCATACATGTTATAAGCATTTAACAATAACGGGGCAAGAATATGAATCTTGTTATACAGCAATGGTTTTCCAACTGACGGTTTGGATAACACTTTCCTTTGTCAGAAAAATTTAAAGCTCTTCTGAGGAGTCTAGACAAAACAGAATGCGCATCTGAACTTTTTCAAAAGTGTTTTGTTGATTGAAAAAGGCCGGCACCTACAGGTGTGGCTCAAGTAATGGCCCACTAGTTATAATTATAATACAAACCTGTGCGACAACTTTCTCTTAACTTTACAAACAACTGATATGAGACGCAAGAGACAATGTTATATAACATAACATTTTTCAACAAAATGTCACTTATGATATTCTTCATGATATTCTTCCTACTTAGGTCTGTTCTGTTTTATTTGGCCCCACAACAAATCAGAAAAAGTTGTTAATAATTGGATTGTTTGCAACAAGAAGAGTGATCTTAGAACAAGTCCCTTGAGTTAGTTCGAATTTCATAAATTTCAGCCCCTGGCTTAAGGACTAGTATTGATATTGAGCTGAGTACAGTTGTGTACGCTGTGCTGACTAATGTAAAGCAATGGTAAGTGATTATCGCTGCACCTATTTACCCAGTATTTTACCGAGGGAATTGATAAAAGAATTGGGCATCAAGGTGTTAAATGCTGGTTTGAAATCAGCAGGGTTGCGGCCGTTTGATAAACCACCAAGCAGAAAGCGAAGTCCTTTATCGTATGGCCATGACCCTTCAAGGTTTTAAATGGCTGTAAAACTGAATCAGTCTTTTATTATCATTCATAAATACCCTTTTTGTTAACAAGTGTAATGTAGGCCAAAATTTGCAATTCCTGGTATGTCCTAGTGCTCCGTTTATAATTGCATGTAACGCTCAGTGGTTATGTGTACGCGCGCATATGCTAATACAATGTAGTATTTTAAATTGAGTACCGGTATGTTTTGATAGCGTTACATGTAAATTAGCACCTGTAAGCTAGCACGCCAACACGTGTATATGAGAGCCGACATGCATTCACAGATCCAGTTTGTCTTTAATCAGTTGTTAAAAATTGGTCTGAAATTGTCACGTGATCATCTTTCAACCAATAGGGTTGCCTAAACTAACTAGCATTTATGAATGTTTATCTAACAGTCTAAACATAAAGTAGTATTAGCCCTAAGATTATCGTCATCTATATTTGTGTTTCTATTTTATAAAAGGGGGTTGTTCCATACAGCAAGAACTTTTTTTATGCACATTTTGATTGTTAAGTACTTGTGTTGATTTGATATTTCCTGTAATAATTGTTTCTGTTTTCATTTTCGATTTTATGTAGTCGATGTGCCAACCTATAAACAAGTATTGATATACATAGGCTTAGTAAATAAACATAAAAAGGACAACTGTCCAAGTACAATTTTGTACTGTATTAGTGACTAGCAAATCCCTGAGTTTGTTACCCAAGAGGGCAGGAGGCAGGGGGTGCCAAATGGTGCCCTTACCAAGGAAATATTTTCCTTTGGTATTTTCAGCATTTCAAAATGTTTTCATGAGTTTTTCATGAACTAATTTTGGGGTAAGTTACAGATTCAGCATGATGAGAGTAATGAGATTGGAGTGTTACAACTTGCTGTTCTGTCTGATTTGGGATGCATGCTAACATATGTACATCATGGAATGCTTGAAGATGATGTTTGGACCAGAGGTGAGTTTAACTGGACTGTGTTATGTTAGTACTAAAAATAAATTGTGCTCATCTGAAGCCAAATACCACAGATGCAGTCACATCACGCTTAACTTAATCTGACTAAACTTTAGAGTTCTAATCAAGATCTGTGGTTTATTTTTGTGGGTTCTGCAACACGGCCCCACACTTTTTGGATGGGGTGATGGAATATATTGCAGCTTCGCCTACTTGGTTATCATGCAATCCTATTAAAAGAATTACAATTCTTATCAAACCAAAAGAAATCCTTAAAAAACAAAACTATAGGCCTAACAAATCCTGTTCTTAAAGCATTGTACTTATAGTCTGCAAGCATTTGAGTCTAGCTTTTTTCTGGAAGACGATCAGAGCATACTGTTCAAATCTTTTGATTTGTTATACCAATTGGTTCTTTTTACTAGAACCACTAACAACTAGGCCTATCAAGAGAGATTCATATACTTGGTGTGATCGCAAAACTCGCTCTAAATCAAAGCGTAATGCAATTTTGTTACTTGTCTTAAAGGGTAATATGTAGCTTGCTCCTGATAATGAAACCATACAAACATTACTTGTCAGCATAATTAAGTGGTCCATGTTCATGTAATTTGGTTTGTTATGCCAGCATTTGGAAATGTTGGTGAACATTTTTTTTTTTCATGTGCACGAAATGGAAAACAACTTTTTAAATCGAGTGTAAATTGTCATACCAAATGGACATGTCAGTAGGTATTGCTTTATGAAATTCCTACAATGGAATGAAAAGGAATCCAACATAGTAACGGTTTGTTCTTGTTTGTAGCTGCAACCAGATTTATAAACACTGGAAATGAAGATATCATGTCACTCCGCAGCTACCTGCCATGTGGAGTCACTACGGATGTGGAGCTCTTCTCTGCAAAAAGTGAAAGGTATGATTTTTAATTGGTCCTCATAGGTCTGGAAGACACAAACATTCACTTATGGCTTTTTGCTTAAATTATACAACTTAATCTATAACTTAAAGTCGCACCTTTTAGAAGAGCCTGTGAAGAAAATGAGCATTTGAGATAGAGTTGTTCCAATCTGATTTTCTTGTTAGTACAAGCAATTTGTATATTGAGTTTCAAATAAAAATCAATAACATGTACACTACATTTAATGAAGTGTGTGTTAATATAAGTCCAACTTTCTGTCAGATCAACAAGCGTCCAAATGTCAATCTCATAGAATTTCTTTAGTTCTTTGATAGAACGAACACACAAGAAAAGTAAAATTTGATGCTGTGAGTCATGTGGTTTAGGATTTACAGAATTACTTTTGAGGTTTTCAGGCTTCAGCAGAACACCTCTTGTTATTGTTTGAATGATCTTTTTACTTTTTCTTCTTCTCCTGAACTCTTCTCTTGAACCTTAACACTCGACAGACAAATGAATTGAATCTCAACATGAAACAACACCGGAACTGATGTCATAATGACATCATCAGATAGGATAGTTTAATAATTGAAGAAGCACTCTTGAACTACACACTTGATTTTGGCAATCTTTCTTTAGAAATGTCTTTTAAAAACACATTTGTTTAAAATTCCAAGACCTTAATAACAACAATAATGATAGCTATAGTTTATTTATTTTGCGCTTTATCTACTGGCAACTCAAATTGCTAATCTTAATTACTTCCAGACAGGTTTTTAAAGTTTTTGAATTATGAGACCCATATGAGACCTTATAAGGGTTTACAAGGTGCTTGTGCCAGAAACACAGAGACAAACCCCTTTTCTTAAAGAGCGGCTCTAAGATGTTTTTGATATTTTATTTGTTACCTTTTTATGGCCGAGTAGACATCAGAGATACCGGCTAATAACTTTTTTATTGAGTAATAAAGAAATCAAGCCGAAAGTAAAAAAACTGCTTATCCATGACAAAAATGTGCATTGACCTCTTGAGGCAATCTGTGGCTAGAAACACTTGGTCAGCATTTGACACACACACATAAACGTCTGTTTGCTTGGAAAACAAAACACAATCAAGAAGTAACAAATACTCTCTCTGTCCATTCAGGGTATTCTAAGTTATGTCATTGGGTATCCTAAATTGTGTCATTGTTGTTAAATGACGTCTACATGTTCGGTAGTTTTTAGTAAACAAAGTAAAATTTCCAAGGAACTATGCTATGCAGATCATTTGCATGCAGACCAGCAACGACAGTCCTGTATACAGTTTTAGCGTGCCCACCAGCGATGATTAATGCAATGTCATCAGGGGAATAACCGATTTCCCAGCAAGCATGCTCAGAAGTGTCAAGTGTTAAATCTTTAAAGGCGTTTGTAACAAGTATATATGACAAATTTCAAGGTTTAATTCAGTGAAATTTTAATGTTGAGATATCATTTGGAGAAAAGTAACGAAAAAGAAGAAGATAAAAAGTATAAAAATAAAATAAACTTGATGTATAGTGTTTGTGACGTTGCAAACACTAAAATATAAACAACTTTGTACATTAAACTTTCACAGACAATGCAAAGATTCAAATTATGACAGCTGTGATATGCAAGACAGGCAAAGAGCATTAGTTATAACCTAGAAATAGCTCATAACCAAAGCTGAGTTTTTCAGGATAGGTCCAGGAATATGTTTAGAACAATGTATAGTAAAAGTTCATAACTATCTAAAACCAAGACAGCATCCAAAATGGCTGCTGTTTTAATTTGTATCACATCTTTTCAACCAGACAAATACAAAATACAAGTAAATTGTAAAAACATAGCCTATGTTTTGAAGCATAATGAATCTAATAGAATTATTGAGTTGACAGTTTGGAATTCTAAAATATTTCAATTTTATCACAAATTTGGTGTCTTTTCCTCACCGAATTGGGGTGTACACCCCAATGTTTGGTGTAGTTTTGGTGCACATTTGGTGTACACCAATTGAGCACCACATTTATGCAAATGAAGTGACTACACCAA
>JAUELU010092118.1:0-13406 GCA_032357145.1 Evasterias troschelii
TGTTGTGTTGAACCTTTGTGCAAAGTTTCATGCTTTTATCACAATCTGAGCAATTTTTTCCCCCCTCGCCTTGACTATTAGTAAAAGTGTAGAACTTGAGAGTTAAAGCAATATAGGTAGAACTGTATTTTGTAGAAGTTATGTAACATGTATGTGTTATTATGTGTTTATTCAGGATGAATTGCCTAGACAGGTGAAAGGTGATCAGAGTGTTAGGAACATTCGTGTAAAAGACGAGACGGGCTCAATCCAGGTGGCTTTGTTGAATGCAAAGGGGTTGAGCCCAGTCAAGAGTGGAGATAAAGTGAAGATAAGTAACATTTCCACCAAACGGAACACCTTTAAAGAGATGGCGTGTTCGTCAACTATGGAGACAAAAATTGATGTGAGTATAAATGGTTTTTTTTCTACTTCAGCTGGAAATAATGTGGTTAAAATGTTTTGTCTGTTAAAGCAGCCACTGAGAATCAAATTTTAATTGCATTTTCTGTGGTTTATACTTTTCACACGAGTGTTGATAACCAATGTCTTCAATTTTGTGAGTCAATTGTCTGGCATAAAAATTGTTTGCTATTTTACAACACTGTTTCACATGACCAACTGAAACATTGTTCATGTTATCGATTTGGGTTTAGGTTGTGTGTTATTTGGGTGGTATGTTTCGGAATTTTTGTAACTGGCTGGTGATGGCTTTTAGTACTAGTAGGTAATTTTTTTATTAGGAACTATAGGTGATACTTTTAACTTGTTTGCTAAGAAAGAATTGAATTCTGCCGGTATTTAGTCGGAACACATCAACAGGTCAGTTGCAATTCTAATAATTAATTAGGAAACAAACAGAAAAGCTTCCAATAGAGATTTGGATTTGCAACGATCGAGGTGATTGATGTCATGGGGGTATGAAGACGTGTGGATAAAGCCTGAGGGTATTGGTTCATAAACTCAAAATATGGAAGGCTACTTAGAAAATTGGGAGGTTAAACTCGAAAACAGTGTCATGATATGTTGAGGTACTGTTAAATCCGCAATCATAACTCATGACAATGAATCTGAGCCATATAATGTGTTCTGTCCAAGTATAATTTTACATTGTTGTGCAGTGCAATTATAATACAGTTTGTTCTGTAGTGGGGTAGTTTTCACACGAGTGGGTATTTTGGTTTAATCCTTGTTGTGAATAATTGGAAACATGTTAGTTCAGAAGCCCTCATGTGAAATGTGTTTTTGGGACAAGGGGCCAGATTAAATACAGGTTGATACTTTGTCAAAACTCAAAAGGTCAAGAGGCAGGATGAGAGGCAGTTGTAGACAGATTTGTTTGTTCAATCTTTCGTCATTTGCAGGGTCAAAGCACAGAGTTGCTTGGTTGTGTAAAAGGTCAATATAGAGGCCATTGTATTTATAACAATATTGAATGTCCATTTGAAGTGGATAAGGATCATGTACATAGTCACATGGTCAAGGACGTATTTGGCTGGTGGATGCTATGAAATGTGAGGCATGATATGAATGATATTTTTTACTTGATTAATACTGTTCATGTGCCACTGATGTGTATTGCACTGTTTTGACATAAGTGTTAACAATGGTTGTTTTTTGTGTATTCATACAGATAACAGTGGAGGTGGTGCAGGCAGAAGTGGTGTCAGTGGTGCAAAGTGATGGAGATATGCTACTGCGAACATGTGAAGTTGGTGGTGAACTGATCGAACTTCATATTGCGAAGGGCATTGCGATGCAGATCTGGAGCACAGTTGTCGTTGACGATATTGTTGAAGATCTTGACAACAAAAGTATCTTTGAGTTTGTTGTACAAGGACGAAATATCATTGACTTACGTGTGACAGATGTGCAAGAAGAAGTGCCTGAAACTTCTGTTAAGAAAGCGTTGAGTTTTTAAATTGTATTACTGTAAAAACAACAGTGTATGATGCAGTTAAGATGAATAAGTCTTTCTTGAATGTGATATATTTTTTTTACATAATG
Source organism: Evasterias troschelii (assembly GCA_032357145.1). Lineage (NCBI taxonomy): Eukaryota > Metazoa > Echinodermata > Asteroidea > Forcipulatida > Asteriidae > Evasterias > Evasterias troschelii. Next base: position 1,987 of record JAUELU010092118.1, read on the forward strand.
AAGAGTCGTGATTGTTACTTTGTGTTAGCTGAATTACTTTCATTGAATAGAACTTTGTCAGATATTATGGAGGTAACTCAAGCAGCTGAGAAAGGAATTAAAACACAGAAATCAACCAGAGAAAAAAATAATTTGACACAGATAAAAATATTTGACACAGATAAAAATAATTTGACATTGAAGTGTTTATAAAGGGGCATGTGAAATGTCATAGTTTGGTTATTTTAATGTGATAAAGGCAAAAATTGACATGAGAAAAGAACAAGTAGTTTTTCACTGAAATAAAGAAGTTGTGTGAAAATTGAACTTCAATTGATATTTTTCAGGAGCTGTATTGAAATGACAATTGTTGACAATTGATTTATTGATTATGATTGCATGACATAAGCAGCTGAGAAAAGAAAACACAGAGAAATCAAACAGTGACAAATAATTTGACATTGAACTGTTTATAAAGGGGCATGTGAAATGTCATACTTTGGTTATTTTAATGTGATTTTTTAAAGGCAAAAATTGACATGAGAGAAGAATAAGTAGTTTTTCATTGAAATCAAGAAGTTGTATGAAAATTGAACTTCAATTGATATTTTTCAGGAGCTATATTGAAATGATAATTGTTGACAATTGATGTATTGATTATGATTGCACGACATATTGTAGTTTAGATCACATAGCAGGTATTTTGTGAAGATTATATTTTTGTGTTTACTAGTGGTGCAAGTAGTCTGCTTTTCTCTATTTATTGATGGAAAATTGGAGAGACATGTTTATACAAAATGTTGTTCAATTTGTCTTCTGTGTTTAGTTCCTTTTTTATGGCTAATTAGATGCAGTTGTTGAGTAAAAGTGTGATTTTGTTGTTTGCGGTTAAAATGTGAAGTGAATGACATGTGTAAGTGTAATGTGTTTCTAATTGTTGATGATTTTTGTAGTACAGCAGTGACAAGCTCATAGTTATAAATGTGCAGACCATGTTTTGAGATCAGTATTATTACATGTGGTTGCTGTATTGTTTTAGACACTAGCCCTCTGGAACAGTTTGCCATAACTGATACATTCAGCTACTTTACTTTTGAGACATCTGTAAAATTCATTTGTTGAAAATTATTATAATAGCAGTGAATGATTTATCTTGTATAGCAGATCAAAATTTTGGACAAAATTTAGCATTGCTAGTATGATATCATTATGTTGTACTAAATATTGCCAGTCATTGTGCACAAACTTGCTGTCAAAAGAGATGGATGTAACTGTTCTTTCAATTGAAACTGTATCTCATTCTACATAATGTTAATACTGAAAGAACAGGATGCTAATAAGCATCTGAACTGAGCTGTGTTTGACTGTGCTAGCAACTTGTCTCATTTTTATAATTTGTAGATATTTATTGTAACTCATGTGATCCAGATATGTTTTGTGATTGTGCTGTTTGTGGTTCATTTGAAATTGATTTAGAAGTATTTTACGAGTTTCAACATTTACTGATCTGTTTGAGCTTTATATTTATAAGTGATATTTTTTGACAATAAAAATGATTTATTTGTTTGTTGTATATGACATAAAGTTGTTAACATCAATAGCAGGTTTTGTGTGAATGCCATATTGTTGTTTATTATAGGCATGCAACATTTCTTTAGATCAGCTGATTTTCTTTTTGTACAATTTTAGTTTTTATTTTCAAAAATGAATAATACTTTACAAATTCATAGACATTTTGTCATTACCTCTTTTTTGGTGAAATTACAGTTGTGTGCCTGTTATTAGATGTGTAAATAATGTGGTCCTTTTTGTTTTTGGCACAATGTTGAAGGAACATGTTCAGAAAATTTTACAATTTCATAAAAACAATTTTGTGTGTTTTTCTTCCCATTTCTCAAAGCAATTGATAGCTATATAATTAGATGCAGTTTTTGATTAAGAATTGAACATTGTTGTTTGTAGTACTCAATTGTTAGTTTCTTGACATGTGTGAAAGAAGAAAAGTGTTTTTTATATAAGAAAGTGTCTTATTCTAAAGTGATATTTTTGTAATATTTATTTATTTTATTTGATGTTTGACATGCATAGCTAGTATATCATTAATCTGTTATTGAAGTTCTGGATACATTATTTGGTTTTTGTTAGTTGTGGTTTATTGGTTGATTCAGGTGTAAAGGGGTTGCAGTACATGTAAGTTGCTGAATTTGTAGTTCATCGACGGAAGTCAGAATTCCACTTGAATGTACTTTAATTGGTATTATTTAAAAGCAGATGAGAAACTAGGTGAAGACAATTAAAACGAATGAGTGAATTCATCATTTTGACCCAACTTAATTTATACAATTAATGATAGTTAAATTTAGTTGAACGCAGTTAGAACTAGTTAAAACATTTCAGTTTATTGGACATTAGGTTCAACTGAATTTTTAACTGAGGGAATTACAAGTACATGTATTAAAGTTGAAAAGTGTTGAATTTGTGTTCATATACATGTATTTGTGTATTACTAATTTGTGATTGCAAAGGAAAAAATGTTGAGGAAATCAATTTGTTTGTGTTGCAGTAGTGTTTCTTTTTGAATCCTATGTATGACTGTTCAATTCTGAAAGTAGGTTAATGCACTTCATTCAACAGTTAGCGTTTGCGCAATGGTTATTTTGGTCTTGGTTCCAAGTCTGTGATCGTGCGGTTTATATTAGTCGTCCTGTAACTATATATGGTTCTTTTCGAAACTACGGCTTCGGTGTTGGATTCGGTTGGGCTCTGTCCTCTCGTCTGAAGCCCTGAGCACGTACGCAAAGTACGCACAATTGTGAAAACAACCGCGGGGCCAAGCTAGGGTGAGCTGAATCCGAAGCCGAGGGTGTGGTTTCGATGGATTGTAATACGCGTCATTGACCGCCATGTTTGATGTAAAATAGTTGGAAAAGTGCACGCGTGTACGCGCTACGCACGACTCTCAGCCAATGATAGCTCTTCACGCGTGCACATTTCATCAAAGACTTGCGGTCGATGACGCGTATAGACCCCTTTAATAACACGGTACGCTGAGTTCACGCTCACGTTTTTATGCACAAAGAACAGCTATCGTCCAATAATTTGCCTCCTTTGGTTGGCCTCAGTGAGGGAGCTTTTTGAGAGTGTGACGTCATGTGCAAGGGGTCGATTGCAATCCATCTATTGGCTGAAACAGCACCCTGTTGTGGGTAAATCTCCGTCATTACCTACGAGTCACAGTTAGAGCATTTGATAGCATTTCTGCAGGGGAATTCTTTGTGGGTGATGCAGAGAAATAACGGCAGTCTCAGATTTGAAATCAATTCTATAGTTAAGGTCATTGGGAAAAGGTCTCTAGCGGCTGGCAATTTTTTTTTCTGTACCACACAAGAGCCATCGCATACACGCATAAGGTATGGGCGCTTTCCCGGATCCCTTCACTGTTGATCTCATGGCCAGCGTGTGGTACACCCCACAAAATTAATACCGGCTGCAAGAGGATATGAATTGCGCCCTCTTGCTCTTTTATTATAGAAATTGAAAGATAACATGAACAGGTCGTGAACCAGACTATCGGTTTTGGATTGATCGATCGTGTGGCAAGTGTATTACGTTCAGCAGCAGCATGAGTAGCAGTTCGGAACCTGACTGAGGTTATCGTTCACATCGTGTACTGCCTACTGGTGTAAGTATGAAGTTGAGTGTTTGAACCAACTGGGAAAATCTTTAAAAAGTATTTTTCTCTGAAATCATTTAGTGTATTTTTTTAAAGAGTTAATTTGTGTTTAACTGGAAGTATAAAAGCTAATTTATGCTACTACCTATTATATAACACTTGAGTATTTAATAGTATAGGTAGTTATTACTTCTAGAAACTAGGCCCCGTTCGCTAGGGGTGTCTAAACATGTTGGGCCTCTGTAACGCTATAGAGTATAGGGACGTTTTCAAAATGGTTGTTGATACTGATAGGTGAACATTTTATGGTCGTTTGCCAGCAATAACTTCAGTTTCTTTGTTCAACACAACTCAAACTTTCCCAACACATTTAATAGACATTCATAATGCACATGTTGCCTTTTTAATAAGTTAAATTCAAAAATATCTTTAACAAATGAAATTTACCACGCACTACTCACGTTTGTTTTGTTTTGTTTTTATCGCGGCACTCGGGCGGCGTTCACGCATTGCGCACAAATTAAGACAACGCGCAGTGGGCGGAGCCTTAAGACAGCGCGGTGTGCGCTGGAAGCCAGGCGGAAGTCTCCGCGCACACCATGAAAGTTGCGTGAGTGCCGCGATGAAGAGCAAAACAAATGTGAGTAGTGCGTGGTAAATTTTATTTTGTGAAGATGTTTTTAAATTTACTCAATAAAAAGGCAATTCATGCATTATGACTGTCTATAAAGTGTGTTGGGAAAGTTTTAACTGTGTAGAACAAAGGAAACTGAAGTTATCGCTGGCAAACGATTGTTTTGTTGTAATTTTATGCCTACTCTTTTTAACTGGTATATTTTTTATTCTTGTAAAGTGTAAATGTGGTTATTTCAGCTGCTCTTTTGAAGCTGCCTACCTCGTGTTTTTTATATGAATAAACCAGAATAATAATATGTATGTTCACCTATCAACGACCATTTTGAAAACGTATGGCGTTACGCCACGGAGGCCCAAAATGTTACACCCTGGGGCCTTATAGTTTCTAGAAGTAGGTAGTTGATGTTGGTTACTTGGTTGGTGTGTAGCTTTGTCTTGTTGTTTCATTCACCATGTCGTTCATTCATCATGTTCATACTGTCAAGTTTATGAATGTATGTAGTAATACATTGATATTGTTTTGTAGTCAAGTGTATTATGTATGTAGTTTTTCACTGTAGTAAAAATACAGTAACTAAACTAGTGTAGTCCGTTTGCTGAGTGGATCTTCTGGACCATCTTCAAGCTCAAAGAACACATAGAGCCTATTTTGGGCGAGATTTGATTTTAAAAAAAAAAGAGATTTGAATGCAAATCGAAATGGCAAAATGAAACTTTTGTGTTGTGAGCATGATTACCTATGAAGTACGTGGAGACGATAGCGGAATGAACCTCATATAAGTCATAGTTCTAGGAGTAAGCCTACAGTAGTATCCTTAGTAGTGTGCTGAATAATCATGTTCATGTGTTGTAAACAATCTCTGTTATGACTTATTTTATTTGGTCTATGATTAGAGCTGTATAGGACGTCTAAACTGGAACGACCATTATTACTACAAATGTATAGTGAATGAAGATAGTGTGCGTTGCAGTACACAAACAACATGTTATACATGTAGTACGAATGCATGATTGTAGGGATTCATAGGATTTATCATTTGTCAAGTAGAAGTGACAACGTTTTTGTTGTTGAAAGTAGTTTGTTACTTCCAGACAATTCTTGGAAGTTGATGTATTGAAGTTAAGAAATAATATTACATGGTAAAGCATTTAGTGTATTGCATTTAGGTATCAAATATTTTAAAGATGTTTGTACTAGAAATTTAAGTTTTGGACTTGTATCACACTACTGTTGTGTATTGAGTTTGGCACATGGTGAATGTTTGCATGTGGTCAAAAAATTCGTTTTTTATCAGAATAACTTGAATATAGAGATAGTTCTGGAAGAATTATGTGTTCTGCTTTTGTGTCAATAATTTAAAACCTTTGAAGTTTGGTGAACGTTATATATATATTGTGAAATAAATTCAATGTATATTCAAACTATTGTATTTTTGTTTATGTTTCAGGAATGGGGTCAGCTGTTTTGAAGCCTCTTCCAGTGCGCTCTGCTGCTCCCTCCCTGTATCTAATAATTGCTTATGCAAACGATTAAAAGTGAGTTTAAATTGCTTATGCAAACAGATTGCAAGTGAAGTTGAAGTGCTTATGCAAACAATTACAAAGTGAAAGTGAATTGCTTATGCAAACGATTACAAAGTGAAGTTAAACGATTACAAAGTGAAGTTGAATTGCTTAGGCAAACAATTACAAAGTGAACTGAAACTGCTTATGTCAAAGAGAACGAAGTGATTTTCATCAGTTGTGAATAATTATCAAATGAGTTGTGTAATCATTCCATAACGAAAAGTTACTAAGTTTAAAGTGATTGTTAATTGAAAGAGGTGAAGGGTGAGATTGAAAGCTGTAAGAAGGATCAGATTGAAAGCCATAACAAGGGTGAGATTGAAAGTCATAATAAAGGTAAGATTGAAAGCCATAATAAGGGTGAAATTGAAAGCCATAAGAAAATTATATTGAAGGATCAGATTGAAAGTCATTAGAAGGGTGAGATTGAAAGCCATAAGAAGGATAAGATTGAAAGCCATAACAAGGGTGAGATTGAAAGCCATAAGAAAGATCAGATTGAACGCCATAAGAAGGATAAGATTGAAAGCCATAACAAGGGTAAGATTGAAAGCCATAAGAAAGATCAGATTGAACGCCATAACAAGGGTGAGATTGAAAGCCATAACATGGGTCAACTTGAAAGACATAACAAGGGTCACAATGAAAGACATAAGAAGGATCAGATTGGAAGTCATAGGAGAATTCAGATTGAAAGCCATAAGAGGTGTCGGAATGAAAGCCATGAAAGGATTGAGAAGAATATGCATGTTGTTCAGTTGAACAGGAAGTGGACAAAGCACAAAATGTTTAAAAGAAATGATAGAAGTGATGAAAAGCATAACAAATTCTGTTCATGTAAGATGCATAAAACTGGCTGTGAGGATCACAAGAATGTTAGTGTCAGTACTCGAAATTCCTTCCAAACAATTAGACATGGAAGTCGTCACAGTATGAAGAGAAAGAGTTCCAAAAAAGTGAAGAGATGTGTTAGAAAGGTGAATGTGCTATTTGTAGTACCATTAAAGCAGAGATGTCCTCATTCATTGAAGAGGAAAGTAATTGAAACATGTGTATGTAAGAATGGCCACAAACAACAGAGAAAAATTAGAAAGATTCCAACAAGTGGATACACAGTCCCGAGCCACACAAGAGTGACCAAAAAGTCTAAGAAACGCATGATGTATAATTACCACAATAATGGTAAATCTGTAGAAGTTCGTATGAAGAAGGAGGATAGACATGCACATGAAAAACTGAGGAAAACCATATTTGGTCATACAAACAGAACTATCAACAAATTCATCAATGACAATCAAGATAACAGAGCAAAGAATGTCATAAACATAATGAAAGGCAAGATAAGGTCAAAAGCTGGTAAGAAGAGAAAGACTTGTGAATTTAGAAATGAAAAACTTCAGGAATTAAAAGCTGTAGACAATGGCAAATCATCTATCTGTTGGCTTTGTGATAACATTGATAAATGTGGCACAAGGAAGATGCAATGTGATAAATGTTGTGTGTGGTTTCACACGAGTTGTTCAGGTTTTTTGGATATGGAGAAACATTTGATTTGTATGACATTCACTTGGGTTTGTTGTAAATGTGGACATAGTAATTACAGTGACACTTTGTTTCGTAATTTTGGTATATCTACAGATGAGAATATTTTTGACTTGGCATGCAGTGGAATGGACCAGTGTTTTACCAATGGGTTTATGGATCAGATGGATGCAAAGAAGGATACAATAATACAAAGCTCGTCAATAGTGGGACACAGGTATGTTGAACTAAATCGTAGTAAGCAGTCGTTGAGAAAACAAACTGGTGGTTACAACTTTAGGAAGAAAAAAACAAATTCAACTTCCTCCAATAAGCCAAGTGTAAGTGGAAAATCGAAATGTAAAGACAAAGCGTATGATCGAACACACTCTGAAGTGTCAACAAAAATGGTTACAAGATCTCAAAGTTCTAGATCTTCGCTGTTCATTATTGAGACTGTAAAAGCTAAAACACAGAGTAGTACCAGAAATGCTCCCAAAAATGCACTCAAGAAAGAAGCACCTGAATGTGACTTTGATGTGATTGAAGTTGGGTTGAATAAATCTAAAAAACAGAGGGAAACAGTGAATCATAGAGAAGGTTACAACAACAAAACAGAATGTCCTAAACACACATTGAAGAGAAAGGCTGATACAAATACAAACAATGAGAGCAACAAAATGACATCCAAAGATGCATGTGAGTTGAAACCTGCCAAAATGTGAAACTGTGAATAGTAGCTATAAAGTTAATGATCAAACATTGGTTGTGCAAGGCAGTTGGCATCAAGGTGATGTTAGATTTGGAAGGAACAGTGGAAAGCAGTGTGTGGCAATGAGCCTTAGTGCTATTATGAGGAGTCGGACAAAGTGTATGAAATATTGGCAAATGAATGAAATGGACAACGTGCTGAATACTGGTAATGAGTTATATGGATTTTTACAGAGAAGTTCAACCATGAATAAGGAGTATCTGCTTGTTAGTGAATTACCAACCGAAAGAAACCGTATGAAAGTAATTTCAGTATGAATTACGGGGAACCTGTGACTGGAACGTTTCATGAAAATGATCCAAATTTAGAAGAGTATGACATGATTTCACTTAGAAAAGCTGTAGAACAAACAATTCAGATATACCAAGCATGTTTCATATGTTTTCATGGAAGCACTTTTGCAGTGATTGCTCAAGAAGGTATTTATTATGTGTTTGATTCTCATTCTAGAAATGTCCATGGCAGTCAAGTTCAAGATGGGACGAGCATTCTGATGCGTGCTGTTTCATGGCATGGTGTTTACAGGTATTGTCTCAATTTAGCTCAATCAATGAATCTGTCGGTTAATGAACAGTTTGAAATAACTGGTGTCAATCTTTGCATAAGCGACAATGCTGTAATATGTACACATGAACATATGATAGGCAACCCTACTTGTACTGATAGTGTAGTTGATGATTGTAAGGACTGGAGTATGGATATGCTGCAAGATGATGTAGTGGATTTGACTCTTGAGGAGGATGACCAATCAGAAAGGGCTTCTACTTGTAGACTTCGAAATAGTGTACATGATGGAAGTAACGGTGCTGATGTTGGGAGCTTGAGTTATAACGAAATGAACAATCATGACTTCGAAGGTGATGAGCTACATGTAGAAACTGGCATGGGTTCTGAGAGTCTTGATATTAAAATCATTGGCCTATCTCGACCAAATGTGATGACATTTACTCCTCTCACACTTGAGTTTCGACAGAGTATTTGCAATAAGCTAGAAATTGTAAAATCACACTTAAAGTCTTCTTTTGTATCTGAAGAATGTGAAGTATTAGGAAAGCCTATTCATGTGAAGAAGATTAGAGGTGACGGTAATTGTTTTTTCCGAGCGATTTCATATGCTTTATCGGGATCTGAAAACAGTCATATGGAGTTGAGGATTGCAACTGTCGATCACTTGTTGAAAAACCAAAGTAAATTTCAATGTGTTTTGAGAGATGGATTTATTAGCCTGGAGGACTATGTAATGACACAAATGATGTATGATAGTGGAACATGGGCAACAGAGCTTGAAATAATGGCAATGGTTGATATGTTGCAAGTTGACATATGTACATTTGATGATGTAAATAATTGGTATAGATTTTCTGCAAATTATTTTGACAACAATCTTCCTAGTTTTGGAATGGCAATTCGCTTATATCACAGAGGAAGAGTTCATTATGAAGTTGTTTTGTCAGTTACTGAGATAACTGTGCAATTTTCTGATGTGAAAGGAAAACAAAAAACATCTTCAAAGCAGACAGTGCAGTGTGATAAAGACATAGGAGTTAAACATAATGATAGTCTGAAACCTGTAGTGAAGGAAGTGACAGCAAAAACTGTGAAACACAAAAGGAAAAAGCGTGTCAATTTGAAATTAAAGCAAAAATTGGCAAGGGAGAAAGCTAGAGAAAAATACAATCAATCTGTGCAGCAGAAAGAAATGAAAGAATCTAAAACGGTCAAACAGAAGGAACGTGATAAAATGAAACGTAACAATGATAATTACAAACAAAAGAAATCCAAGTACAATAAGAAAAGTTACAATGAAAATGATGAAATTACAAAAAAAAAATTGAAAATTAAATACCAGGAGAGTTTATGTTATAAATCTGGAAGACTCAGTGCTCAAAAAGCAAGATATCAGAAATCGAGGGATGAGATAGCTGTATGTAGGAAAAAGAAGTACCAAGACAATCCTTCATATAGAGAGAGTGTGAGGATCAGTAGTAAAAAAAAGTACAAAGAAAATGCTCACTTTAGAGAAAAGTTGATTGGTGATGGAAAATCAAAATACGCAAACAATGCTAACTATAATTAGAGAGCCTAGTTAACAAGGGCAAATCTAAATATTGTAATGATGTTAGATACAAAGAAAGACTACTCAAATACAATAAAGCTAAATATCAGAATTCAAAATACAGGAGAAACTTAATCCAGTATGGAAAGCAAAAATATCACACGAATAAAGCTTATAAGGAAAATATGATTAATAAAAATCGAAAAACGTGCTTTGAGTAAAAAGGAAAAGAGACTCAGTATAAGTCACGTGACAGAGATGTTTAGGAAAGAAGTTTCACAAGGACCTGAATATGTTTGCGCTGTTTGTCTTAAACTGCTCTTTCGGAAACAGGTTTTGAAATGTAATAAAGATAAATACAGAGACTCTAGTTTTTTATCTGCAAATTACGTTCATACTTGTAGTCAAAATTGTCCATCAAGTTGTCATGTGATAGAGTCTAGCAGATCATGCTTGTGGATATGCTACACATGTCATACGAAACTACTCAATAATGACTTTCCAGCAGAGGCATATGTCAATAATTTAACACTCACAGATATTCCACAGCAGTTAGATTGTTTAAATGGTTTGATTGCAATAAATATCCCATTCATTAAGATGATAGCATTACCTAAAGGAGGACAGCATGGTGTCAGAGGACCAGTTGTATGTGTGCCATCCAATGTAACAGAAACTGTAAAGTCATTACCAAGAAGTAGGAATGATGATCAGATGATTAGAGTAAAATTGAAGAGAAGGCTGACTTATCGTGGACATTATCAGTATGAGTTTGTCAACAAGAAAAATGTAGAGAATGCATTGCATTACCTTAAACATAATAACGAGTGGTATCAAGGTATTGAAATTAACACTGATTGGGAAGATCCACTATTGGAGGATGTTGCAGTAAGTGCAGAAAGTGATGAAGGAGTAGCCGATAAGATTGACAGTAATGAGGAAACTGATGAGGATGGCTTGCGTGGAATTCCACTTGATACATGTTTAGAGCCATCAGATATAGGCCAGGAATTTTTAGATCAATATTTTGATGATATACTTTGTGTTGCACCCTGCGAAGGAAATAATCCAGTCAGAGTTTTAATGGAAGAAGGCAATGAAGCTAAATGTTTTCCAACATTATTTTCTCAAGGAACTCCCATATTTAGTGATAAGCGTGATGTGAAGCTAACCCTGTGTAGATATCTGCATAACAGACTCATGCATGCTGATAATAG
>JAUELU010092152.1:0-13399 GCA_032357145.1 Evasterias troschelii
CGAGTTGTGAGCTCGGTTACCGTTTTGGTTATGACGTCAGAAACAATTATTGGTTACAGCCGCCAAAACGCACCCATGCGTGTGACTTTGGTGCACGGTTCAATAACTGCTTCGGACACCGCATCAATTATATTTTCCCTGTCGATCTTGGATTTTAAACGGCTATCTCACGCGTGGAACCTCACCTTAGATTTAGGCCGTGTCTGATTGGCAACTGCTGCTGCTGCTGCTGTTTTTAAGGCTGTTGCTATGGGCAGCATAAGCTTATTCGGGAAAAAACATTAACGTGAAGATCTATGCCGCAGCTGCAGCAGATTAGTAATTTCTAAATGTTGCAATTTTCACAAAAAGCGCCCTCAATGTTATTGCGAATAGTAAATCCTCTTTTACATAAACACCACCCTACAATTCTCCACTAAATTACTTTTATAAAAAGTAACAGTTGGTTGTGTTACTCTTTTAACCTTAACAAAAGTACGATCGAAAGAAAAAACAATCTGTAAATATCCCTAAAATACAAAAAAGCATTTGTGTTGCTTTTCTGTTTCTAAAATCTTTGTTTAAAGAATGCAAGTTTTGGGGATAAATTAATTAAAAGGCTGTTGCTATGGGCAGCATAAGCTAATTCGGGAAAAAACGTTAACGTTAAGATTCATGCCGCAGCTGCAGCAGATTAGTAATTTCTAAATGTTGCAATTTTCACAAAAAGCGCCCTCAATGTTATTGCGAAAGTCCTCTTTTACATAACCCCCCCCTACAATTCTCCACTAAATTACTTTTGTAGAAAGAAACAGTTGGTTGTGTTACTCTTTTAACCTTAACAAAAGTACGATCGAAAGAAAAAATCTGTAAATATCCCTAAAATACAAAAACCGCATTTGTGTTGTTTTTCTGTTTCTAAAATCTTTGTTTAAAGAATGCAAGTTTTGGGGATAAATTAATTAAAAGGCTGTTATAGATCTGAAGTCTTGCCAGTGCCGCTTCAGTTGCAGCTTATGAGTTCGAAACGCATGCATGGATTCTCGTCATTCAATTTCAAGGGTTGTATGCGGATGAATCTTGTTCGGATCATTCTCTGTGATGGTGTCTGGACAGAGATCACCACTTCCTGACCATCAGATAACCGTTCATCAGTTGAATATAACTGGATTGGCAATAAAACAAATTTTTTTGTTCTGATTAATTAATTAGAAAGTACATGTCAACTTTGCCAAAACTACCTACTGATTGTTGACAAATATATGTGCCAATCCATCCTGCTACAAAATTCACCCCAAAATACGTGTTCACATTTCGTTCAAAAATATGAGTCAACCCTACCCGATGAAAAATATATGCCAACATTCACGTGACCGCCGCGATGGAGTACATGCGCGAAGTGTGCTGCGCTGCACCCGATAGTCAACGTGCGTTCACGTTTCCATGGTGAGAATCAGCGATTACGCTGGCACCTATGGGCGCACCACACCGAATAAGCCAGAATTCATGCGCCAAGTTACTTAATTTGTAAACCCACCACTAACTTCTAATTACAACGCTTTGGGGGTCATGCAATTAATAGATTGTGTAAATATAAGAATCTATCACAGCCTGGGGGTTCTGTGCTTCAACTTTTGAGGAGACTTGATAAATTTAGGCGTTAAAGTTGGCCCTATTTGACCGGGAAAGTGGAGAAGAGCTTCACGAAAACTGGCAGCAAGTCGGTTTTGGAAAAACACAAAATTTTCGCGTTTTTTTCTTCTGGGATAGTTAGCAAAAATTCCTAACGGCTGACCTGGCAAAAATTGATAAAAAATCCGAAGTTTAGTCGTCCGAAAATATGTTTGATTTGTTTTCAAGAGGCTCAGGAGAGACTTTCACGAATTTTTGAGTATTTTTCGATATTTATCATTTAGCATTGGTTCCATTGGGAGTTTATTTAGTGTGGTGCTCCCCTATGGTGCAGGTAATGAGACTGTACTTAATAATAGTGGATACTAGATACCATCTGCAGGTTTAGCGTTTAATAAAATGGAAGACAGTGGAACTCCACTGGCTTCCATTTTTTTAAACGCAAAATTATCTCATTTTTGACGTACCAAGATTAGAAGTTGAACATGGCGGTAAATTTTGAGTCGACTTCGTAAGGGAATTTTTGGAACCAGACTAAAGCTGCTGCAACCTCATTCTGTCGAGGTAATCGAACTCGTTGGTCCGTGAATCTTGATATATCTTTTATACAATTTGTTGCCATGTGTTTTCACATTAATGTTGAAATGTATTTTCAAGGGAATGTTGACATAAATTTTCCAAAATGTTGTTCACGTGGTTGACACATTTTGTTACAACAATGTTGACAAATATGGCAGGAGGTGACATCCAGCCAAGCAACATGCCATTTTGTACATAAAGGAATATGTGCTGAGGTATGGCCTTTTCACTTCACAGTAGATATCAGTGGCAAACATCGTGGATTAATATTGTTTGGGATATCAGGGAATGCATTTTGGCCGGACAAGCTACAATTATTATGGGAGTATGAAGAGGTCTCCTGTGGAATCTTGTTTCGGATTTCCCCGGGCATCAAACACGTTTACCAATTAGGAAAGAAGAAACGGGAAAGTAAGTAAATAACGGAAACTACCATTTTGTAATCACCTTTGTTGACTGGTTTGCTCTTCTCCTCACCATCCACTTGTTTCCATCATCGCTATACATCAGATACAAACCCAACATGTTCGCGTCTGAGTCGTCTCGGCCCTGGACGATCACACCGTAGATATCCACAGTGTGGTTGAATTCCACCTGAATCCATGTGGTAGTACCCTTGATTCCACACCAGGAACCTGTTAGAACCGACAGTTTTTGTTAATTCTCTTGATGTTTAAAGCATCCATGTCTCACTCAGGTGACTCAAAATTACCAACAGAAGCAGAAGCATAATCACAAAGAACCACAGAAACAATCCTAGACACTCACAATATGTTACTGAAGTAGTTGTACTGTAACTAGGAATGAAACTTGGGCAACGACCATTTTATTTTTGAGCATGATGTGACTGTTAATGCCTAACCCCCAAAACAGACACTATTAGGTAAAGAAACACACGTCCCATTAAGTTCAATAACATTGGGCACATCCAAAATAAAAAAAATATTGGTGAGTGTATGACTGACTACTAACGAATTCAATGGTGTATTCCTGGCGAAATTTTCAAAACAGCGCCCCCAATCGACCTGAGAAACCTTCGCTTCTGACGTCATACACAAGAATAATTACACTGAATAGTCCGCAACAGACAAGTTGTTCGGTTAATATTTGTCAATCTTATGTAATAAAATTGCCAAGGTGATTGACTAACACTGGACTGCCCTCATGTACAACTTAAATTGACAACGCGCAAGATGTACCCGTGTCGTCAAGCAAAATAGATTTTTATTAAAGTTTGAATAAAATGATCAAGCGGAATATTATCACTTGCAATAACATCGACATTTATGGTGGGTTTGTCACAGTTTCTTCGTGAAAATGAGTACTTACGATGGCTGTTCAACCTAGCTAGTGCTGGTCCGTAGTTTGCGTAGTCGTCGTTCAAGACGTTCATTGCAGTAATCTGATGGTCGGTTATGGCGCCGCTTTCCATACCAAGGCGAGTGATGTTGCAAACTGGATCAAAAATATTGAAAAACAACCAACCAATAACAGTAATGAAACAAAAAGCAATAGGAAATTATTCCGAAAACACTGCTGTATGTTTTGAGCCACGAACGCTGCTTTGGACGTGACTTTTACGCTTTTCATTTTGTCAAGAAATATTGATGGCAGAAGCCTCGCTCGTATTGCTCGTATTGGATAATTTTGGTGAAATGGTAACTAACCACGACCCAATGCTGATTTATTACTGTCACGTTAAAGGGACACACCGGTTACCTGTTTACGTAATTTAGTCATGTAGAATCAAAGACAATTATTTCTAGATGGTTTTGAAAAATATAACGTATTTAACGAGAAATGACCGAAACAAACAAAAGCGGTCAAAGGTCACCGTATACGCTTTACCAGCCGTTGCAAGTGTCAAATTTACGGAATACATGTTGTGCAATATATTGCAAGTAGACTGGTGCACTGTTTATGTATGTGTTTTACTACGACAAGGCATGTGGATCCAGGCCACGTTATCCACGTTATCGTGTGTAAAACAACGGACACGGAAACCAGTCGAACTTGCCCCCTCAGGGGAACGAAAGCTATTTTGAGGGAACAAAAGCTTTTTTGAGGGATCTGGGGAACAAAATCTCATTGCGAGAGAACGAAAGCGTATTTTGGGTGAAAAAGGGTATATTTCGGGCAAAAAATTCAAAGTCGTATTTTGAGGAATCGAAAGCTTATTTTTTTAGGGTACGAAATCTCCTTTCGAGGGAAAGAAAGCATATTTCTTGCGAACAAAATCATATTTCGATGAAACGAATGCATATCTTCAGGGAACGAAAGTGTATTTCTTGGGAACTTAATTGTAGTTCGGGGGAAAGAAAGCGTGTTCAAGGGAACAAGAATCTATTTTCTAGAAATAATCTATTTCGTTACCTAGAAAAACACACGGCGTTCACAAAATGAAAAATAATATTTGTGAAACAAAACTCCTTTTTTCATAGAATTTAATAGTATTTTGAGGAAACGAAATGATTTTGTTGTAATAGAATGCAATAAACATTTCGATTGAATTGTTTTTGTTCACCTTTTAATTTTTAATTTCTTTTTCGTCCCGTCAGGGGCTCCGTTTTTTTTTTTTTTTTTTTTTTTTTTTTGGGGGGGGTTTTTTTTTGGAACTGTTTGTCACAAATTTTGTTTAAACTAATTTTACCATGGAGGTAGGTTTCTACCTCCATGATTGTACCGTCAATATAAAAGTGGTTTTGCTATGTATTGACATAAATCTTCTTCAATTACCAAGAAATTTGGTACAAATCGGGTCAGGGAACATACACAGAACATTGAAAAGTTGCACTTTTGAAACAACGGATGCGATGAGCGAGGTGTACCGACTAGCAAACACGCAATAACAACGTAGTTGGTGGTCTGGCTCCCCACCCCTCCCACATGTTCGTGAGCTTCCAGGTACAGCTATCTCCTGGCTATAGCGGGTTTACGTCGCGCATAGCACGGCCGAGATACCTCTGCTCGATTATCCAGCCGCGAAAATAATAAGATGAACGTTTTCAGAGACCACAAAATAATTGTTTTACCCGATGTATGTTAATAATGCTTTTCGATATAGAAGCACAATCAAAGCATTTGGTTCAAACCATGATGTAAAATGTACAAGTTGAATTCTCTAAGAAAGGAAAGTGATTCTTGAGTCCATTGTTTATGTCAGTGAACATTGATTTTCTTACAAACCTGTGATAGTGACTAGGAATGTACAGTTTCCAGAGTTACCAGCAGTATCCCACGCTGTACACGTGACTTCGGTGGTACCCGCTTTGAAGTAGCCACCTGATAGTTGGAAAGTCCTCTCTTCATCATTGTCTCTGCATGTATCTACGCCACGAACTACTTCTTTGTTGTCTACGATGTCATACGCTAATGCTCCCAACCATTGCACAGAAGTACGAGCATAGCTGTCGTTGGTTAAGCCGAACACATCATAGGGGCATCTCACTCTAGGACCTTCAGTATCGACTGGAGTACGAAGTATAACGATTTGGATCTTATCAGTTTTACTAGCCTTCATCACCATTGTCCTACTGAGATATTGAGATTTAGGTTTTCTTTTTATGAAAGAGTTACTGATCCAACTTGATATGTATGATTTTTGAAACTGCCGCGTCTGACGTCATACTCGTGACCGAATTAGAACACATAGAACCCCCCTCCCACTCACATTATGTAACGCTATTACCAGGCTGTGTATGACTTACACGGACCATTCTTTATATATTTTTTAACAATAACTATTATGTGGGTTGTAAGGGGTGGGGGCGGAGTAGGGGGACGCGGACACCTAAATTGGCCTAGCCTAGCACAATTTTAGTTCGGGCTGGACAACGCTGCTAACGTTCACTGCAGTAGTACACTAACTCTACAGAGATACATTTTATGACTGGAGAGTGTGAATTTCAAGTAGCTAGAAACGTTACCGTATGCCACACACTTACTGTGTATGTTGGAACAATATTTTTTTGTAAATAAAAAATCCGACCTCCTAAAAAAAAAATAATAATAATCCAAAAAAACAAAATAGCCCCCCCCCCCCAAAAAAAATAAATATATATATACAAAAATAAATAAAAAACGCCCAAAATATTACAAAAATGAAAACAGTCCGCCGCCCCCCCCCCCCCCTAAAAAAAAAGAAAAAAAAAAAAAAGTCCGCACCGTAACTTTACTCGCTCCCCAAAAAATAATTCCTGCATGGTTACGGGACGGGCCTGGGGCAAACCCCTTGGTCCTTGTTGGGGTCCAAAACACTGGACCCCACAAGGGAATTATTTGTTCAACTTGGACCCCACAGTGGAATTCTTCAGAAAAGGGAATAAAAGACCAACATAGCAGTACCCCACAAGCTAGCCCGAACATATGACGTCACACTTTCAGGCTCGTGTTTTACGCCAGAGACTGGCTTCGAGGAAACCTGACAAACGCACCTTTGACCTCGCATCCCACGAGCCTCGAAGTGTGACGTCAGATGTTCGGGCTACCCTCCAGCGCAGTGTCTGTCCAATAGAAACACCGGATTACTAGACCAAGGCCTGTCCTTATCCATGGGATAAGGACAGCGGACCAGTCTACCCACAAGCCATCAAGGGTGTGAGTAGATGTACACATTCAAACCGGGGACCTATAACAAAATTGGACAATAGGTCCACGGTTGGGGAAAGGTCCACGGTTGGAGATCGTGTACAAAACCAATGGGAGCTCTTTGTGTATAAACATGTGGAGGTCCACGATTGCAGGTGTTCACACACTTGTGGGTGTGTATGTGGCTGGGAACGGTCAGCTGTTAAAGGGTGCCACACAATCATCGTTTTTTGCAGAAACCGTATTATACCGAGGATGGAAATGCATGTACACCAGAAGAAAGTTTACGAGAAGAACGAGCAAACACGAAGCCTTTACGCGAAGCCTGCAATTTTGTGTCAAAATTTTTCCTTAAAACCTTGCAAACTTGTTATTTAATTTTATACTGGTGTCACTATTGGGGAGCTATTTGGTTTATCTCATGTTTAGTGGGGATTCGTTTTTCGCTTCAAAATCAATATTCCCGTCTATACTTGAGGGAGCCCCGAGTCCATTGATTAAGCCTGATTAATAACTCTATAGTAATTCTTGGCTTGATAACGTTACAAATATTATATTGATAAGAAACTTTATGTAGTTTGAATTCCTGAATACGGATTGCAAACACAAAACTTAAGATGACTGCAGGATATGGCGGCCATTTTGAATTCCCAAGATCCATTTAGCACCACCACGTGACCGTCAGTATTTTTTCATTTTATTTTAATTTTTACTACCACTTTTTGAGGAAAGAGTGAAAAAAAAAACACGTTAACCTTTTGTTGAAAAGGACCCAACAAATATTTGTCTCAAACATTGAAATCGTTTCAACCAAGGTCGAACAAGCATTAGCCGTGGTAATAATTGACCCCGGATAACAACTTTCATTTTCACAGTATGAACCTAGATAATAATAGGGAAAGTAGAAACAATGTGGTGATCAGATGCAGCGTCAAAAGGTTACGTGAGGGGATGTAAGGGACTAATAATTATGGTTCCTTCACTTATTTTTATTGGCCACACATTCAGTACAGTAACGGATCACTTATTAGCCGAAATCCCATTGGTTTGGGGCTTGAGTATAGTGTTTCATACTTCTTGCGTGAAAATAGAAAATGTATTCCAAGTTTGAATCCAATTTATTTTGATATTTGACAACGCAGTCTTCCAATGCCCCATAGGGGCGGGGCTCAAATGTTACAGTATTAAAACTTAGTAGGTGAAGCAGGTACAGGTAACTTTTGATTAACGTTAAAACAATTAGGATGGAAGCATGTTGGGTAAAAAATATATGCTGAACGAACAGACACAACTGGTTGAGGTGATCTGTTTAGTTGATGTTTGCCTTTACAACACAGACAACAACATACGCAGACATTAGGATCTGAACAATTTGACGAAACAAAATGCCTTCCACCAACCCTCTTTCAAATATCATGTATTTATTAGTACATTACCCACTTTCGGATTTTTACACTTTTCTTGTAGGCCTATTGGTAAATGAGAAAAACAAATTGCGGCAAAAAACACTCCGCAGAATTGGCGTCCAGAAACATGAACGCCTGTAACCGATGGCGGCAGCAAACAATTTGCTGTAAGTAGTGACGTTTAGCTTGACGTGTGAGACAACGACGCGATTAATATCCGCCTGCAAGCGCCCTCGAAGTTTAGTTGTATTTTGAGGTTTGCACATTCGATTAAATTGCAGTAAATAGATAGAGCGCGATCTCACGATGACATTTAGTCTAAAAATAACACATGGCCCCCACATATCTGTCCTTCTCAAAAAGTTCAAAGGTCAGCAGTCACCAACGCAAGGGTGTGCCCAACTGTGTGTGTGAGGATCTCACAAACCTGATCCGTAAGGTTGTGTGTGTGTGTCCTCACTTTCTGTACCTTATGGAGACTATAAGGACAACACAGCGAAAACAAAAGGATTCCACATGGCGGGGTGCTCCACAATGAAATGTGTGACTGCAACACAAATATGTGTGTGTGTGCGTGATTGAGTTAAACCTATTGGTTTTCTTACATATGGATAACGTAATTTGCAAGGATTTTACAAGGACTTTTAATCCAAGACTTTATCTGTTGGTAACAGGGGCATTCGTTTCCAATTTCAAAGGTGTTGTGATTATTTTCGATCACTTTTGTTAGTTTCATCAAAGTAATAAACGTTTACTTTTCTTCATGTACTTTTCGTTGATTTGTTTTGTTTCCAACCTCAAAGCACCAATTTGGATGAAAAACAAAACAACAGTGAAAATTACTCCAAAAATAATGTCATCCTTTACAAAACAGGCCTTACAAGTAACGCAAGAAAATAATCACAACGAAAGTTTCTGTGGATTACAAGGTACGGCTGAAAACCTTATGAACTTCCGTGGTGCTGTGATGAGGGTCAGAACGTATTTCCTTCCTCCCACATCAGAGTATTTTAACGACAAAATATGATTAGAACACCATGAAACTTATGTAAACTTCACTCAAGGATTTCATTCACTGAATGTAAGTTTTTGTAAAGTATATTTTCATTGTAGTTTTGTGCTTCTAGAAATCGGTTGTAACGACCTTCACTTCCATGCCATGTTCTTGTACAACTTAACTCGGCGAAGTAAACAGTCGTTTAGTTGTCTCACACGTCCACCTGCTTCATCTTGAAAGCCTCTCGGAAAGTGTTCCCGACGGTTTTTGTTCCATTTTCGGCTGCGCGCAGGAAGACGCGAAACACTTTTTAATAACTTTTTGGGGTTTCGTACAAATTACGGCACCACTACATTGTTGGTTAACATTTTTACTGCTGCATTTGTAATACTTAAAATGGCGGAATTATTTTTGGCCGTTTTGTTTTCTCTTTAAATGGTTATACAGCCCCGTTTCCTACCTGCTTTTGCTGAAGCTGTGCTGGGTGTTTGTGCTGAAAGTGTCATTGAAACTTTGGTGATCTATAAACATAAATTGCACAATGATTTTAATTTATTCATAAGCCCAATCAATATGCAACATTTATTACCTTCAATTTGTTCGATTTGTTATCAATATTCCACTTTTTCATTTCCTTTGTTTGGAAATATTTGCATTGTTCTTAAGATCCCACGTTCTCGGATTATCAAACCAAACGGATCCGGTTTCTTATTGGCGTGACTTCAGAACTAACGTTTGTTTGCACTTTATATTGACAACCTCTACCGAGGACCTTATAGATTTTGTCCGTGTTGTATCTTTTAGTGATTTTCACGGCTGCATTACCGTTCTTTTAAATTCCATTGTTGTTCTGTTGGACGTATTTGCAACAATTTTGTTGGTGAGGTTCTCTCAACAAACTTACATTACTATTAATAACATTTGCACAATTTTGTTACACATATTTAGTGTCCGTCGAGAAAAAAGGTGGGAAGACTTACTCGTTCAGTCGTCGTTGTTTGGGCTTGAGATGTTTCTTGTTCTGTCTTGGTTGTCACCGTTGTATCTTCAGGGAGTGGTTTGACTTTATTTGATGAGCCACTGAAGTAGGAAAAGCCGCCATCTTGCTTATAGCTATCAGGAAAATCCTCTTTCCTGGCATCGTTGAGCTGACATATGCCACTGATGCCATTGTGATTAAATGACAAACAGCGTTTGTGCCTCCAGCAAAGCATCATACACTGTATCCGAACTGTCCCTGATTGATTCAGGAACGAGTGACCGATCAGTGCGTGGTGCTGGTGTGGCAGGAAAATGCTTCCATGGGACCCGATGGTGCAACTAGCCTCAGTTGCTGATGCATCGTAGAACACATATGCGAGTATCGCAGTGGTGAATGGTAAAATACTTTTCATGTCTGTCGTGAATCGTGATTGCATCGACGTTCAAAACCAGCTTGGGTTTTCGATTCAAATGTTAACTCAACTGGTATGAGTGAGTTTGTTCTCAGATCCAATCTTGACGGACCTGCTACTTTGTCAAAACTGCGACGTTATTGATGCAGCCCTTGCTTGAAGTTTGCTGAACTGTTCGGACCATACCATTACGTGAGGGGTGTGGCATTTTCCTAAAAAATTACCTTCAAGCCTAAATATGAAGTGATAAAAAACGCTAAATATACAATACAATTCGTTGAAGATAAAAATTAAACCCATGTATTCTACTGATTCTTAGGTCTGTCATCATACAAACTTTAACCTCACATTGGCTTTTTTAAGACTCTCTCGATCTCCCCTTCTGCACAAATGACCTGTGCATTGACAACTCATGGGGCGTAAAAAAATACATGTAATAACTCCTAAAACGTTCAATATAAAAACAAAATATCGACGGTAACCAAAAGAAAGTCACTGTCTTAATAGTCATGAGTACCAGTGATGGATGAAACGGTGATGTCATCAAATAATATAGCGATTATTTACCCAGTGCTAATAGCACGGCATCTTGCTCCTGTTTGATTTTACAATAGATTGCTTGAAAACTCGTTAACAATACCTGTAGAACTACGTGTTAAACAAGCCACTGATCTGAAAAAAGCTTCCCGTTTATGGATATGATTTACCTTTTGACCGTGAACCACAAAACTCTGCCTTCTTGAAAAAAGTTTAGGCCTAAATCACATTAGTTATCGGAATATTTATTCTCTGACCAGAATAGTTCATTCAATTGGTCTTGAAAAAACTATATTGCGAGAAAAGTGTAGAGTTACTTTAATTTTGGACAAAACTTATTGAGCCTTTTTACCTTCGCGTAGACCAGGAGGTAAAATTGAGAAACATAAACTCTTTTGGAGGAGACTGACTGCTACACTAAAATTTATAGTTTTCTATGTTTCCGTAATTTCCAGAGATAATCAAAGTAGGCCTACCCTTTGCAGCAGTGACATAATAAGACACAGCGGTCAGAAATTATCGTTAAAACTTCAAAAAATGTTGTTGCAGTATCAGAGGCTGTCATTAGTTGTTCTTGTTGTTCTTTGAAGTGTTTTTAAACTTGTGCGAGCAATGTCTTCTTTTTGGAGAGTAATAAAGTTTCTTATCTTCTTATTATATCTTATCTAGGCTACTATAAAAAACTATATATTTATACATAAATAAAAAATAAACTATAGGGAAGACTTAAAACTATAACTTAGTATACAGTGTGATTAAAAAAAAAAATTAATAAATTGCCCTTTGTTTTATTGTGTAGCAATATATATAAGATATTTTCATATGTACTTGTCAAGTCACTTTTCCTGCTTCTTTTGGTGCCAGTTTCACTGAATTTGGTGCCATGCTGGACTGCACTTAAAGGAGACAGGTAATATAAAAAAAAAAACAATTGAGGCGAGAAGTGTCTGCATCAATTGATTCAATTAATAATAAATAATGTAGTGCGTCTTGCATACAATATTTAAAATGAGTTTTTAACAGAGACTTAAAACAGTGTAAAGAACTAGCCTGGCGAATATGCACAGGAAGACTATTCCAAAGAAATGGAGCAGCGTAATAATCTGTGCTATTTTTCTGATAGCCATGAGAGCTACTTTGCAAACGTTATCAACGTTTCTACTCATGCACAATGAAGAATCCATAATTACACCAAGGATACGGGCAAATTCAGATGGTTTAATAACAGACTGGGCAATAAGTAAGTATGGAATACTCTATGCTCATTATGCGGTTTGTGGACCGAAAATGTCTTCTTATTGCAAGTTCTGGCAACTCACTCAATACACAGCCGTTGATAAACTAATACGTTGTCATATAGGGACAGCTACTTGTGATGTACAAGTAAAACAAATAAAATAAATAATGACAAATACACTTATTTTGTTATTCTTTAAAATTCCAATACAAGCTTTTTTATTGGTCTTGTCCACACACCATTTGTTTGTGTTTAGATATAATGACAATTTTATTAACAATATTAATTGTAGACTGCTACTTAGTATTTCGTACATAAATGTTCTACTTATAGCTTGATGAACTTATAGAACCGTTTTTAAAATTTTCTTGTAAACCGAACTGTGAAAGCAAGCAAACCTTCTTGCGGCAATATTGAAAAACAGCACTGAAATCTGCATCACGTAACTTCACCTAAGAGGGAGGTGTGAACCGGGTCTGATTTTTTAGGCTTAATGAACTTTTGAAACCGTCATTGTATAATTGCAGAATAAGAGACCTGAAAAATAGTAAGATAAATAGTCTGGTGCTCTCCAAAATGTATTTGGGAATGCTCTTTCAGGGGAAGGATATGAGTGGCCAAATGAATGCGGTCTTTAATGCAGTGATTTAAAGACACGCATTTGTTGTCTTCTAACATGTGTTTGTGAACAATTATAGTCACAATGCCTGGCAGCAATGGACACCGGTTGTAGAGATTTCAGATAAATAAGCAGGATATTGACGTGTTTGAGCTTTGAAAGTTAACAAAAGAATTTTATAAATTGTACGAAACTTAAGTAGGAGCCAATTCAATTTCATTAGTACTCGTATAATAATGGTGAGAACGAGGCAAGCAAGAAACGAGGCGAGCAGCAATGTTTTGTATACACGTTGAATTTTAGCGAGATCTTTATCAGGGAGTCCATACAGAAGAGAATTGCTGGAATACAGTCTAATACACCGATCCATTAAGCCACGCCCATTTCTCATTGACCAATCACAACCGCGAAGTCTGATCACCATTTGAGCCG
>JAUELU010092209.1:1241-13379 GCA_032357145.1 Evasterias troschelii
TGGTTTCCGACAGAGGACGAATGTTGGTTCTAGGTTGGTATTACAACATTGGTTTGAGTTCGGCACTCAATGTGGAGTCAATGTGGAGTCAATATTGGTTATTAGTGGGTAAGCAATATCGGCTTGTGTAAGTGACAAAGGAACAATTTTTGTTCTAGGTCAGCAACATCACCCAGGTTTAACTTTGACTTTTTTTTTTTGAGAAAATGTAAGTAGCAATTAAGCTTATTCATTTGACCAATGTGGAATTTAGTTCAATCCATTGGCGTAGACAACGTTACTAATTGCTCAACAATGTTGCAGTCAGCATTATGACCAGTTTGTAACATTGTAAGATTGGGTGACATCAGTTAAGGCGATTTGATGACAACTTGTTAGAGCCATTATTGAAGATTGATCTATAGGCAATTCGGCGTTGATCACTGTTGTTGGTTATTTGAAATGGAAATTGTTGGAGTTTAGTTGATATGAAAACAGATATGAGTTTAGTTTGCTCAAGAGGAAGTCATCTAATAAAAAATCAGCACTTACTCAACAGAGTGGTTGACATCAACTATTCCATCAGATGTTACCTCAAGCCTTTCTTGCAGTGTTTCTTTGTGTTATCAATTCTCATCTGCCGAATAAGAAAATAAAACAAGAATTGCTAACTAGTGAAATGAACAGAGAATGTACCTGTAAAGGGTACAATCTCTGTTTATTTCACTAGTTTGCAATTCTTTCATTCAACTCCTATTAATCAATGCTATGGTAAAAGCCGTCTCTAACTTCAGATGGTTATTTGGGGTCTTGTTTAAAAGAGTTACATAATTAAACACAATAATAAATAATGAAAAAGTACACAGTTCCTTGGAACAAAAGAAAATGCCATTGTTTTTCCGTTACAAATTTTCATTAACAAACTTCTATATTTGGTTATTTTGAACCTATCAGGGCCATATCAACAGGAAGCTTAACCCTTCCTCTTCACAACCACACCACATTTGTAACAATTAACGGTTTGGGGGCTCAGCAACTCAGTTGTGAATGTAAGAGAGTCTGAAACACAATACGCATTCATGCATGGTCAGGCACTAAATTTGGCTGTCCATTCACAAACAGTTAGTCTTTGGTACCGCTCACTTCATCAAAGTGTTATTTTGGTGTCTCCAATCATCATCATCATGCCACCTTTATCGAATCTCAAGTAAGCACATGCTTTTTGGCTTGCTGAAGTTGCAGCTTGGTCTGATCCCTCGATACCGTCTCCATATTGAAGGTCAAGCTCCATTCAACTCGTGATGTCTAAGTGAAGAGGGCGTCTCAGGAAGACAAAACCACTGGTTCCACTTCCCAGGCCAGCTTTGCAGGCAAATATTGGATGACCTCTGACAAGTCGTGTTTGCGGAATGTAATTCCATCCCAAAGCAATGTGTGACTGGGCTGGTGACCAGCATGAGGAGGTCCTAAGCTGTTGTTGTGGCTGCGTATTGCTCTTTAAACCAATACTGAAGTTCAGGATTATTTGTTAAATGAAGCCCAACTTTGGCAACTGTCTTGTGTATTATTTTTTTTACTAATATGCTTGGCCAGGATTGGTCACATCTCACAGCCTACTCATTTGCTGCCGTCAGGTCTTCAAGGTAGCACTGCTCCTCAAGGGCAGAGCATCGTGGCAAAGATTGGGGTGATTTGGCACAATCGCAGTTTGTGTCATCATCATCAGTATATCTCCATTTCTTCATGTTTGTCTTGCATCATCCCACCACTGTACATAGTCTACATGGTCTATTGTGGGACTTTCATGTTCTCCAGTCCTGTCTACTGTCCAGGAGGTTAGCTGTGCTTCAGTTGGGAGGGGCAGCTTCTTATAATGTGCCTTACTCCCACAGTGCAAACCAAGGGGAACTTGTCAGAGGTTCAACTGAGTAAAGAAAGCTCCTTGTCAAGTTTTTTTACTGATGAGGGTTGGTTGTCACTAACAGAGTTGGTTGTTCCGTTATGAGTCAAACAATGGTAAATTTGCCACATTGTGTTTTAGATCATCCTGCATTCACAACAGATTTGATGAGCCCTCAAAAGCGATACGTTCAAATGTGTTGTCATTGTGAGGAGAAACAAGTAAGTTTTCTATTGACATGTTAATTGATAAAAACAAGTCACAAATAACAGAAATAAAGGTGCTTGAACAAAAATAACCAATCTCCTTTTTAAGGGTTTACTTTCCTTTAGGTCAGAAGTCAACCTAGTTGCAGAGACCTTATTGATAGTTGTCACTGGAAAGGTACTACATGTAATTCTCCAAAAATTAGCACTTATGCTACATGTGAGTTTGAAAGTGTCAATTGCATAACCCAGATGTACACAAAAAGCCCAGTAGGTGCCAAGATATGACATTTTTGCATGGAGCATTTTTTGCAAGACGCTCCATACTTCAAAATTGAGATAAAACATGTTTGCATAGTACAGTGACAATAAATCATGAATAGCTTTTGAACATTTACGTAAGGAGCGTTGATGTTTATAAATAGGAACAAAACATATTTATTAAAAGTAGATAAAAGACAGAACACCAAGTCAGAACCCAAACCACAGTATGGGGAAACGCCTGACCCGTCACCAGGGGATCTGTGTATATGTACCCCTGATGACATCAGTGATGTTTTGACCTTTCCAGGGGTCAGGCGCCTGTAACCCTAAAGAAGCTCAAATATCTATAACTCTAATCCAACAAAGTGTTCCTAGAAAAGAAGTAAGGGAAGAGGGAGTGGGGAGAGAATGGTATACAGGAGAAGAACTATACAGTGAAAGGATGAAATGACATTGAAGAAATAGTACACAGCTTAGACACTGTGCAACTCTTTATTAATAACAGTTGCTAACATTCATTCTGCAGCCAAAGAACTAAATTACATCAAGTTTACATTAAAAAGTAGAACAAATGTACACATCAGATCAGATACGAAATAGAAATAGAGTACATGTTTGTAAACATGGTAAATATGACATTTATCCCATACTCTTTGTTGAGCTAATCGTGATATTCAATACCTTCTTAACTGATTCAAACTGTTAACACTTTTTAACCTTATGGCCAAGAACGTGTACTCTACAGGCAGCATGTACATGATGTATGCTCAACAACCCTCAGAAGCGATAGTGTTATTTTACACAAGATGGGAGTGAAGATTAGATCATAGTTTGTAGCCTCACCAACAAAGAGTAACCGGCAGACATTAGTTCAACATTATTATGTGTAAAAACATTGGACTTTAAATGTCCCAGCGATTTTCGTTTTACTTGACACTCTTCCTCTTCTTTATTTCTTGAACAAACACCTCAGATGTAATTGTCTCTGGCTTGGTTAATCAGTCAATTCGTGGACAAAGCCCAAAATACAAAGTTCCAAACAAAAAACCTGATGCAACATTTAAGGGACTTTCAAATAAGTATGGGAAATTGTGATGAAGTTTTGATTTGCCAACCGGAATGCTATTTAAATGTAGCTAAAAAGTAGTTTGAATTTGAACTTGAATAATACTCTCTTTCAGATCATGAGGTTCCCTCTGGGGCTCCACATGTTCTAGAATCTCAATCAGATATGAATGTCTGGAGTGTATTATCACTGTCCATCACACAACAATTACATGAACACACAAGCAGGAGTCAATTGACATGTGAAGACTTTCTTGTTTATAATAGTTAAATAATTGTAATGTGAGAGCTCATTGTTTTGTCTGTACTGCCTCTTGGAAGGTTAGGCAGGCTGGGATCTCACTGTTTACCCTAAGAATTATTTTGATTGTAATGCAGATCTTAATGTGCATTTTCACACATTTAAATATGGTTTAACAGTTGTTTATGTGAAGAAAATTTCTAGGTTAAGAAATTTGTAATTGAAGATTTTATATTGAAACAGAGGCAATTATTTATATTTCCAAAGGTATGTGGTGCTTTTTTTCCCAACCACTTTTTAATGTTTATTTGAGATGATTGTTATTTGTGCAAACCTCGACACACATCTTTCCCTGCAGCAAACATTTACTTTGTATGCACAAAATGTTTTAACATTTTAGTCGTTCTGCACCACCAAGACAAATACCCGCAGCAAACGCACTACCTGTACCTGTGTACACGCAGCCAACCAACTATTTGTACCTGCACCAAACCCGACCCCCGCACACAACCCTCCTGCAACGACATCTAAGAACCAGAAGGAGACACCCAAGCCCCAACTGGTCAATAAGCCCCCTAGCGAGTCACTCCGATCCTCAGATGACAACAAGACTACAGACATCCCGAAGCACCAACCTGACCAAAATATTCAACAGAACTTTTGCCAACGGACTCATCCCTGCTAGCATTTTTTCTGAACCACTACATCTGACCACCCAACCATCTCACTAGTCTGTAACACAACCAAGCGACAACTCTCCTCACCATCTGACTCAGAACCTTCACTCCAAGATGGTCAAAAATTACCAGAAGAAAATGAAGAAAATTAGACAATTAGTTCAGGAACGCAAGAGAAACCGAAAAAAGAAAACCATGAGAACAGTTTTGAAAATTGTGCTAATTTATTGTTATTACATGTATGAAATGATTAATATCAGTCTGAGAAATCATGTTAAATGCCGTCAATCTTTTGGTTCCTGTAAATCATATAGTCGATGCCTTATTGTTGCAGGACACACACGCTGCTGGCTTCATGGACTACCCACCTCCCCCCGAGGGATTCCCCAGCAAGTCAGATCATCTCTCAGAGAAAGAACAAGCTTACCTCGTAAAATCTACCACAGCCGCTGCACCCACCCTTCCCCCCCTCCCCACAGCAGCCCAAGCCCCAACATCAAAAACTTTAGCAGACATCACAACCTCAAAGATAGCTGGCATGAGGATCACCCACCTCAGCGTACATACAACTGACAACTGGCACGACAAAGCACATACAAGATGTAATCCCGACCTAAATATAGTCTTAGGTTAGGAGTATATTTTGTTTTACAAAATATGTTTTGTATAACATTGTGTATTTTCTGATTTCCTATTTCATTGCTCACACAGTAACACCAAACTGGTGCTTTGATGTCTTTCTGAGGCTATGATCTACTAATCTACAAGTAGATGCCCAGATCGCCCATCCAGTACGTCTGAGACCAACCCTAGTATCAGATAATATTAAAATCTAACCTTTGATGTCGGGTGCACCAACCACTTACTTCTATACAATGCTCATCCACTGAAGGATGGTCTACCGCCAGAGGACTACGCTGGACTACGCATCTAACAGAGATTTATTTTATTTGGCGTCTTTTTCCGTCTGAGCTCATTTTTGTATTATTTTAATATTTCAGGATCCTGTTTATTGTAACGTTTATATTCCGCATTTCTTTTGATTGACGACTTATTGTTCAAATAAATCAGAGTTTCTGTCTTCGTGCATCATATCTCGAATTCTCTAACTTTGTTTTTATTTCAAAAAGGGAGTTGTAAATCTTTTTCGATTCCCACTACTTTTGAAGGTGAACCCAGGATCACAAAAGGGAACTAGAATAGATAAAATATACATGTGGGGGCTAAAACAGAGATTGTTGCCTTCCCCTGGTATGACCACGATATGGTACTCTCAAATGTCAAAATTCCAGGCAATCCAAAAAAAGTCCAATGGTATTTCAATAACACTTTTCTAACCAGCGAGGATTTCATCAAAGATACCCAACTTTGTTGGGAAAAACACAACAAGAGACCTAGCAAGAGTGAGTACCATTGAATGGTGGAAACGGGGAACATTAAATATTAAGAGGGCATCAATTCTGTTCTCTGAAATTCTGAATAAAAACTTGACTTGCAGAAGTCAACGTTCTCCAGAGGGAGGTTAACTCCGGAGATAAGGCATGTGATACAGAACTCAACGAAAATGAAAACAAACTAAAAGAAATTGAGAAAATCAACAACCAAAAGAAATCTTTCAGAATTGAGCGATTCAAAATTCCCAGGTAGATTTAAAGTTATCTACCCTGGGAAACCAATACTCATGAGAAATGCTTCAATTGTGGAGAAAAGGGCAGAGGGCAACCAATTGTAAGAAGCCGCCAACTTACAAGATCTGCAATAAAGAAGTTCATCTGAAACGAGATTGCCCAGACTGTTACTTCCAATGGACACGGGCAACTGCACAGAAAAACACTACCAGGAAAGCCGAAATAGCCCTCCTTCAACCGGAAGCACCGAAGCCCCAACGGGCCCAAGTACATTCAATTGAGTTAATTCAGAAGACGACACCATGGCAACCGCAACCAAAGCGAGATTGATGGGCCTCCTCTACACATCGGGACCACGGCAGTATCCGGCACCCGGCCGTGACGGTGATGAATATGCGCCATGTGAGCTGCCTGATCACTTTATATCAGCGCAACTGGGCTACTACGGGAAGGTTTTACAGGTACGGAGAGGCCACTGGCAGGCCAACCGAGGAAGACAAAACGGCCACCGACATGTAAGAATTGAAATGGAACGAGAAATCCCATCAGTTATTTCCGTTGGTCCCTACAAGCTGCTGTGCAAGTACAGCTGCTGTAAAAGCACAGAGCCGCAGAGTGCCCCAACCCCATCATCTGCCGGGGCTGTGGAGAACTAGGCCACGTCGTGAGAGACTGCCGGGCAACCTACGCTGGAAAAGTCCATGCCAGCAGACTCTCAGATACCACCGAGAGCTATGACAGCGACAGCGGAAACAGCGAGCTGAACCCCCGATCCTCTCCTGGCCAAATACCTACAATGACCCACCCCCCTCCAAGCGACAATGGAGACTCAATGCAAGGATTCTCCACCTCAGGCGACCAAGAAGAGACTGACACCGAGGCAAGTGAGTCATCAGGCCGCTGGTCCGATTACCAAGCCCCTGCAACCACCCACGCCCCGGAAACCCTGAGCAAAACCCATGCACCCGGGCACCCTTCCTATGATTTACATAAATGTATGTACATGTACCCTAAATGTTAACGTTCTGAGAAATCGTTAGTGCTGTCAAGTTTTTGATTCCTGTACCAGTCAGAGTGTCGATGTCTTACTGTTGCAGGAAACCCAAGATGCTGGCTTCATGGAGGCCAGCCAGGGCGTGGGCGAGAGAATTTGACGGCAGGGGCTATTGGTCTTTCGGGACTAACACCAGTAGAGGGGTCGCCATTTTGTTTTCTAACCAGAGAAAGTGGGACCTCACTGATGAATCGCAAGACAATAATTTCAATTACAGCAGGCATCCAATGCCCAACGGGGAACCTGCAACGTCAGCAGCACCCAACCTTTCCATGACACCACGCGTACCCCAACGGGCAAGACCACCACCAATAGAACGTCACAACAGGGAACCTGCAGCGTCAGCAGCACCAAACCTCCCCGCACACCAGCGGGTAAGACTACCAACAACTAAAGCTGCCAAAGACCTCAGTGAATCCGGGGACAGCACCCCTGTACAATTCAAACTGGAGGGATTTTACCCAAGTAATGTTTTCAACAGTACTTTCGCTGCTACCCCACGAATAGACGACTCTTTCGAACATATGTAACACCAGTAACAGAAACCACTCCACAACTCCAGAATCACCCTTACGGGACGAAAAGAGTATCACAATGGCAAGAACACCTATATTGAACACGTCAGCGGCCATCGCCAATACCAAGACTAGGCAGCCGCTCTGCCCCCGATTTTGACATGCCAGCCCGCCATCACTGCTTGGACTGTGAACTTTTTGTTTTTTCCTTGGGACCCATGAATTTACACTACCGGATATACCTGCCTTTTTTGTTGTAGTTATGTCTATTAACTTAAGTACTTTAAATGTTAAAGGTCTGAGAAATCAGGTTAAGCTCCGTCAGATTTTCGATTCCTGTAAGTCAGAGCGTCGATGTCTTACTGTTGCAGGAAACCCACGCTGCTGGCTTCATGGAGGCTAGGGCGTGGGCGAGAAAAATTGACGGCAGGGGGTATTGGTCTTTCGGGACTAACACCAGAGGGGTCGCCATTGTGTTTTGTAATCGTAAAAAATGGGACCTCACTAATGAATTGCGAGACAATAACGGTAGAATCATTTCAATTACAGCATCCATCCAAAAAACCACAGAAAAAATCTGAATTATCAACATGTACGCACCCAACGACCCTGGCGAAAGCCAGCTACTGTTCCAAGATCAATTACAGGGCTCATTACGCTGATCTACAAAAGCCCTGGTCAGCGTGATGAGCTCACCAACTGGAGGCCCATATCACTGTTGAATGTCAATTACAAAATACTGACTAAAATTCTCGCCAACCGAGTAAGGAAAATCCTCCCAAAAATCATACATTTGGATCAGACTTGCTCGGTGGCGGGGAGACAATGCCCACCTGCTTAGAAATGTTCAGAGTTTTGTTGGCGGCGTGTTTGTATCGCTGGATCAGCAGAAGCCTTTTGACAGGGTCAGCTGGGAATATCTAAGTCGCGTACTTGGGAAATTTGGCTTTGGCCCCAATTTCCAAAAACGGATTAAAATTATATACACAGAGATCACCAGCTCAGTAAAATGCAATGGTCTCGTGTCTGACAGGTTTTTGCTAAGCTGAGGGGTTACACAGGGATGCCCTTTGTCCCCGCTGCTTTACATCATTGCACTCGAGCCCCTTTGATGCGCGATACATTCAGACGCGAGCATAAAGGGAATTAAATTGCCAGGTGGGGACGAGGCCAAGGTCTCAATGTATGCTGATGACACCACACTGATCCTGTCAGACGATAAGACAATAGAAAAGAGTTTTAAGTTGATCCAGAGGAACGAGGGTGGAAATCAAATCGACAGAAATCCCATGGGGTATACCTACAGGTGTAGGACAGTGGAAAGATAAAACCAGCGGCCCGGTTGACATAGACTGGATGCACAGCGTAAAGATAGTAGGTATTCACTTTGGCTACGGGGACCTTCCCCAAACGGTATGGAATGAAATAATTGATAAAATAAAAACAGCCATTAAAGACTGGAAAGTTGTAGTAAAATTAACAATGAAAGGGAGGGTAACCGTAGCCAACCAATACCTACTATCGAAAATCTGGTACGCAGCGGAAATTGTGCCCCCCAGAAAAGAACACATCAAAACAATAAATGCACAAATTTTCAAATTCATATGGGGGCATGCCTCGCACACTGTGCAAACGTTTAACAAATGATCAGATCATTCTGAATTTCAAAACAGTGCATGGCGTGCTGCCCACTGGTAACCGCCTCCGTAAACAAAGTAAGGACCCGGGGCGGTGTCCCCACTGCACTCAGATGGAGACAATACAACATCTATTCACTGAGTGCAGTGTGGTGAAACCGGTGGGCAATTGACTAAGCAATTACCTGGGAAAGTTCAATAAGAAAACAAATTTCCCCGACATAGACACCTTGGTGTACTCCTGTTTCGAAACACCCAAAACCAAGAAAATTGAAGTAGAAATGGTGAGAGCCCTGAGCAGGTTCAGGATAGTAGTGTGGCTGGCATGAAACATAGCAAAATTTGACCACATGCTGGCCACATCAACTTCCATCCTGAGCCAGCTCAGGCAAAGTCTTTATGTTCTACTTTAAAGAGATTTGAAGAGATATAGTAACAATTGTTTGTTGTAAATAGCAACGTTTTCAAGAGACCAGAATCAACACCATGGGGTGAACGTAAGTTCCCACTGAGTCGACCCCAACACTGTATTATATTTGTAAATAAAATCATATAGGCTATTCATATATATTTCCTTAAATCAAATTGTAAACAATCCTGCATAACCTGTATGTAAATAGCCCGAATGGCGTATTGGAAAAAATAAACCATTTTTGATAACGTATCTGTTCTTAGCATTTTCCATTATATTAAAGTTCAAGTTCTACTTCATATTCAAACTTCCGACTAAATTTGGGAGCAATGGCGGCTTCCAGGACCCTAAACCGGCCAAACAGCCTGATCGTTAACCTGATGTCAAAAGCTTCGCCAGACAGTATCTTCAAGGGGGTAGACAAACTCCAGTCGAAGGATGATGTTAAATGTTTACAACATTTAACCGACAGCCAGTGGTGTATCACCTTAAAGGATGACCTGACAACTGAAAGAGTGAGGAAAACACTTGTGACCACAGACAAGAAGGACGCCGAGATTAAGCCCAGTACAGAAGAGGATCACCCATGTCAGCGTACATACAACTGGCACGACAAAGCACATACAAAGGGGACTAGAATAGACAAAATATACATGTCTCGTGATTTGTTAGTGGTGGCTAAAACAGAGATTGTTGCGATATGGTATTCTCAAATGTCAAAGTTTCCGGCAATCCAAAAAAAAGTCCAATGGTATTTCAATAACACTTTTCTAACCAGCGAGGATTTCATCAAAGATACCCAACTTTGTTGGGAAAAACACAACAAGAGACCTAGCAAGAGTGAGTACCATTGAATGGTGGAAACGGGGAACATTAAATATTAAGAGGGCATCAATTCTGTTCTCTGAAATTCTGAATAAAAACTTGACTTGCGGAAGTCAACGTTCTCCAGAGGGAGGTCAACTCCGGAGACAAGGCATGTGATACAGAACGAAAAAAAATAAAAAATAAAAGAAATTGAGAAATATAAAAAACCAAAAGAAATCTTTCAGAAGTGATTGATTCAAAATTCCCGGGGAATTTCAAAGTTATGTACCCTGGGAAACCATTACTCATGAGAAATGCTTCAATTGTGGAGAAAAGGGGCAGAGGGCAACCAATTAAAAGAAGCCGCCAACTTGCAAGATCTGCAATAAAGAAGTTCATCTGAAACGGGATTGCCCAGGCTCTTACTTCCAATGGACACGGGCAACTGCACAGAAAAACACTACCAGGAAAGCCAAAATAGCCCTCCTTCAACCGGAAGCACCGAAGCCCATGTCCCAAGTACACCAAGTTGAGTGAATCTTCAAATGAACTGCTGAACAATTCATTTATTTATTTATTTATAATGTTCGATATACTTTCTGTACTTTTTTATTTGCTATTTTTAACATCACTGTACACATGTATGTACTCAAAATGTTAACGGTCTGAGAAATCAGGTTAAACGCCGTCAAATTTGTGATTCCTGTAACAGTCAGAGTGACGATGTGTTACTGTTGCAGGAAACCCATGCTGCTGGCTTCATGGAGGCCAGGGCGTGGGCGAGAGAATTTGACAGCAGGAGATGTTGGTCTTTTGAGTCTAATACCAGTAGAGGGGTAGCTATTTTGTTTTCTAACCGTAGAAAGTGGGACCTCACTGATGAATTACGAGTTAGGCAGAATTCTGTCAATCACAGCTCGTATCCAAAAAACCAAAAACAAATTTGTTCATAATCAACATGCA
The DNA here is from genome assembly GCA_032357145.1 of Evasterias troschelii. Taxonomy (NCBI): domain Eukaryota; kingdom Metazoa; phylum Echinodermata; class Asteroidea; order Forcipulatida; family Asteriidae; genus Evasterias; species Evasterias troschelii. The sequence goes on from JAUELU010092209.1 coordinate 12,590, forward strand.
ATGCACCCAACAACCCTGGTCAAAGGCAGCAACTGCTCGAAGACAACCCCAACAACAGCCATCGGGGCCTCACAGTTTAAGAACATCTTGAACCAAAGAATAAAGACAAGGCAAAGAAACCTCCACCGAAGCCAATATGCCTAAGTGAAACCAGTACAACCGATACCCCTGACCAAACTTCAGACAGCGACTCCGACGGATCAACAATGTCCGTTGCAAGTTTATCATCTAAACGACATCATACAACGGACGAGTCGGAGTCGTCGATTCAAGAAGCCAAACCACCGGAGACAGACTCGGAACCCCTGAAGGCAAAACAACTCAAGAGCCAGCGGCGGAAAAAATCAAGACACAAAACGCCCTACGAACATTGAACACTTTGGACTGAACTGGTTGCTTTTACCTAATTACAATGTATCAAACTATCTGCATTTTTGTTATAATCATGTGTAGTATAAACTTAGTTTCTCTAAATGTCAATGGTCTGAGAAACCCGGTGAAACGTTTTCAAATTTCCACCTCCTGCGGCAGTAGAAAACCCGATATTCTACTGCTGCAGGAGACCCATGCCTCTGGTTACCATGAAGCTAGAGGCTGGGCCAAAGAATTCAACTCAAAAGGGTTTTGGTCTTTCGGGACAAACTCCAGTAGTGGCGTAGCCATTTTGTTTTGAAACCGGTACTCCTGGAAACCGATGGACCAGTTACGGGACAATAAAGGCAGGTTAATTTCCATTACAATAACCTTGCCTGGTTCTAAGGCTCGAGTCAGAATAATCAATTGTTATGCA